>JAPMOR010108268.1:220179-247665 GCA_026543865.1 Argiope aurantia | reverse complement strand
TAGCAACTATTGGAAGTGGTCTCTTCTAAACTTTCTCGCATACTCTCTAAATATTATTAACTGCATACATTAGCGAGCAGTAGTTCTAAAAGGGTTATAAGTGTGTCATCTTTGGCGACTTTTTTGGCTAATCGCTTAGTACACAAGCACCAGAAAATCGGATATTGGACATCATTTTCTCGAATAATTGAAACGAAAAATATGATTGAAGTTACAATTATATTCTCAGGATTACATATTGTATTTTTAAGTTACCGCGTTTACCTTTTTGTCAAAGTACAAAGCTACAGACGGACAGACGTCATGCCAATATATTTCATTCAAAATTTGAAATCTACAAATTCGGTCATAAGTTAATATAGAAAATTTCATCCTTCTAGCTCAAATTGATTTTTGATTTATCGTGTTCACAGACAGACAGACAGGCATATGCCAAAAACGTGTTTGTAGCATTGAAGGATGTCTGGAATGTGGAGATTCGTGAAGATATCGACTTTGAATTTTTTGACGACTACAATGTTTTTTTCTATTCTTCGTATACGAGAAAGTAAAAATACTATATGTTACAAATTTTGTTGTATAATGCCTTTGGCAATATTTATTTCAAATATCATGGACGTTATTTTTTAAATTTAAATATATATAAGAAGTATATATATCTCAGTAAAAGACAGGCTCTCTTCTATAATGACATATATTTCTTTAACTTCTGCAGTCTCATAATGGGATTTTTTCCATTTGATATACAGAAAAACTAGTTGTCTCAAGAAAAGACTAATGTTCTTTTCTTGCATTCTCTGTAGCATGATTTTGTTACGTTTTGTTATTTACAAAGAAGCAAACTAAAATGCAAATGACTTAAAATTTGATCTATCTAATGCTGACACACATTTCAACATTTGCATTTTTATGAAATTACGATCTCCCGTTCTTGGCGACTTCTTTACAACAAAGAAGGACTAAACGGTTTACAAAAGCGAAGAAAAAGTTATTTTACAACATTGGCTGGGAAATATATTTTTTGGCTTTATGTAAAGGCCTTTAGAGTTTTTAAGAGTTCATTTTTCATTGTATTAGCAAATATATTTTAAGACTTTAAGATTAAAAAAGCATAATTTTTAACAAATCTTTATTGAATTTCAATTGCTTATTTTTGTAAATATGAAATTGAATAACCTATTTTTCAATCGTTTTTTTTTGTGTGCCGGTAAACTGAAATTTTATACATTGTGTATTCCTTATAAAAATATAGTACCTAAAAATTAAAACACTTTTTATAAATTAATAACTGAATTTCATTCAGTTTTGAATCAGTAGAGGACCTATCTCTGGTAGAGAATTTGAAAAAAAAAATTGATAAAAATTTACTAAAAGAAGTAATTAACGTTGCAAGTAAAAAAAGCGAAATTAAAAGGTAATAACACCTACCCATAGTCACCCTCTCTCCACACACGCAATCACGTACACTCGCGCGCGCGCACACACACACACACACACACACACACACATACATACATACATACACGCACAATAAAAAATCCTTAGCACGTTAATTAAGTTAAAAAAATGTGCTGAAAAATGAAACATAAATCGATCGGTTATTAAAAGAAGATCCTCGTAATGTGTTATGCCAGGAGCCTTGAAACGCTTGCCTCTACCGCCTCACAGTGGTGTGCCGTGGAAGTTTAAAGGGCATTAGCATAGGGATCGATCTCATTATCTAAACACGATTCAAAATCACAAGGTTAGTTCAAGAAAGCTTAAAGATTCTCAATGAGATTCAATTTGTGCTTATCACATGAAAAATGAGACGATTGGAAATTATCAAAGAAATATGACATCATTCGAAAAGTGCAATATTCTCCCATTTAACTCCTCGTTCTTTGTGATAATCACAATAAAAAAAGCTTGATTTGAAATAAATTGTAATTAATAATTCAAATCAAAATTTTGAGGGTACACAAAAAGGTGGGGGATCTGTCACCTCCCATGGATGACGGGACGTACTTCCTTCGGGAAGGGTTGTACCTTGGTCGGTGATGGCCCTTAGGACTCAAACACAGTTCCCGCTAGTGTTGCTGTTGCGGTGGTCCGGTCATTAAGTATTATTTATCCATGTGCCTTCGGGCGGGTCGGAGAGTCGGTTATATGACTTGACTCTCTCATCAAAGATTGTTGATATTTAAGAAAACAGTTAAATCATAGCAGTGATTAATTTAAAAAGTAAAAAATCATTTACACATGATTAATAATTCAGTTAACTATATGCCTCAACAACAATAGGACCCTTATTGTTATTGAAAATACTCATCTTTAGCAATCAACTGTTTGACAACCAAATTACGAGTATCAATTTATTCATCGATTGCATTTTATCAAAATAAAAGATTATGCTACTTCAGCTATTTGTGTACCAACCACATTAGGATCTTCATTATTTTCGAAAATCACCATCGGTGATCAGCTGTTTGATCGCCAAATAAATAGTATCAATTTAGTCATCTTAATCAATTATGATCGATTACATTTTATCACAACAAAAGATTATACTATTTCATTACATCTTATGCGTCCACCCACATTGGGACCTTTGTTATTATTGAAAATAATCCTCTTCAACGATCAGCTATTTGAGCGCCAGTAGTATCAATTTGGTCACTGTAACCAACTATGATCCATTACATCTTAATCTTTTATCCCAATAAAAGTTATATTACTTCACAGTAATATTACATATTCAGTATTTATAGTACAAGTTTCAATTTGCACAATAAATACGGAGCATTACACTTATTTAACTATGCTTTCAAAATGACGAGATGAATTGCCAAATAAGCCTGGAGAAATCAATCCAGTTGTTACGACTCAGGTTCTATCAAGTTTTATATTGAAAGTTTTTGCAAAAAATCGAGGGTAGGCGCCTACTAATGACATATTTATTGTTAATCAGTTTTCATATGAAATAAAATAAAAGGAGTTTTGAAGTTGTGGTTCTGTCTTTTCCCCCACAGAGAATGCATAGTTAAGTAGTGATTTCCCATATTTCTGTTGCAAATGGTGGAAATGAGGGGACTTATCTATCCAGCAATGACAAGACTGAGTCTCAAGGTTTCATATAAAGATTTACCGAAATGAGATAAGTTGGAACTGGATGACTGGTTTTTGATTTTGGCAATTATTTCAAATATTTAGTTGATAATAAATGTTCCATGCAAGTTGAGTAATATAACAGAGAAGCGAAATAAAGTGATATGTTTATGGGATGAGAGAAATAAATATAATAAAAATGAGCCAATGAATAAAGAATGTGTTAACATAATAAAGAATGATGAAAATGTGTCAAAATAATAAAGAATTATGGAAGTAATAAAGAACGTGTTCATGATTATCGACAATATACCATCAGACTACCTTTAGAATTACCAAAATCAACACATATATACGTTTAAAAATGAGAATATGCATTTAGAACATAACTTCTTCTTCTTTTTTTATTTTTTATAAAATTGCAATTAGAATGGCGCTTTTCCACAATAACATCTGAAAATATACGTGTACAAAAATTATTTTCATGCAATTTAAAAAGTGATATCAATTTTACTATCGCGAAAGTTTTTAAAGAAGCTTGATAATTTTTCAAACTATTCTTTTGGATAATTTTCAACAACATTTTTCATAGCATTAAGGGAATTCAAACCACCATTTTTATACTTTTATAAAATATATAATCTCGCGATATTCTTTCATTGTTATAAATTAAAGAGAAAGAAGCCTATTAATTATCTGGCTGGTTTCCATAAAAAATAAGACAATGAAGTTGTAGTACTGCGAAAAAATGATGTGCAGTCTTATTAATAAGACAGTTAAGCATTTTATGGCCTACTGATTTTCGGAAAATAGACACCACAAGAAATGTTCAATTTCGTAATAAAAAGAACATCTGGAAAGGCAATTAAGGTAAGAAAAGGTTACATAAAGTCCATCACAATTTGATGCTCAGATCAAATGAAAAATAGAATGAAAATATCTTAATTGCATTCCATTTAGCAAAACTTTCATATTAAGGAATATCGTCTGCAAAATGAAGGCTTTTAGCAGACTGTTTTAAATTTGATTTTATAGAAAAAACGCCAAAAGCATTTTACAAATCAATTCAAAATAATTCGGTTTCCCCTTTTCCGATTTTATTTCTATAAGAAATAACTATTAATTTCTAAAATCTATTAAAATTTATATATTGCTAAACAGAACAAGAAAGTGAACTACAGCTTAATATAGATTAAATGGCCAGCAAATAAATTCAAATTCATAAGTCGTCATCATACATTTAAAGAGTTTTAGAAGCAATCGTAAATACTTGATTTTGTCTTCTAATGGATGTTTTCCATAATTTACATAAAGTATTTTGTTCAATAATTTGAAAAGCATTTGCTTACAGTTAACTTTAAACATTTCTTTTATAAAAAATAATTTCAGTTTGGAATTTCTCCAAGAAAGTTGGTTTATTCTGGAGTAATTTGCTAAAAGGAAGATAAGTCGGAAGGATGTTTTTATTCGTCTGTTAATGTTAAGCCTTGATTATTTTCGCAATCTTAGTTTTGGCATCTTGTTAAAGTCTGTTTGCTCATTACTTGGTAGATGATAAAAATTTTCTTTTTTTAAAAATATACCTTAAGGAAATTGCCCAAATAAACAAAATCCTTGTATGTACGATAAATATTTAGATTAAAATTAGAAAACATTTTTCAATGTCGATAAAGAGGAAAAAGGATAAAATTTTTAAAATGAAAAAAAAAAATTACTACCATTGTATTCCTTTGAAAATATTGATTTTACATGACTTTCTCAATTCACCATTGGAAGAGGTTTATTTAATGGTTAAATTTTATTTTTTACCATTGGTTAATAGATTTTATTTTTACGTAAATTAATGCAAGAAATATAAATAGAAGGAATGATA
This sequence comes from Argiope aurantia, assembly GCA_026543865.1. NCBI lineage: Eukaryota > Metazoa > Arthropoda > Arachnida > Araneae > Araneidae > Argiope > Argiope aurantia. The sequence continues at coordinate 242,705 of JAPMOR010108268.1, read as the reverse complement.
AACGGATGCAAAAACAAACTTTTTAAAGAGATAATCAAGCTTTAAAGGTTTCTTTTAAAGAATATATTTTGTTCCATGTAATTCTGGATATAAAAGGCCTAATCATATGTAATTCCACATGCAATTTTGTGACTTCTACTCCCCGTAAATAGTTCTAAAGAAATTTTAAAGCATCCTTTCTATTAAAAATCTTATATATTAATCGCAGTAGCATTTATAGTCTAAATATATTAATGCAATAAAACCTGTCCATAACAAGATTGTTAGCAGTTATAAAAATATTGTTTTAAACAGTTTATCATTATAGACAATCTGCATTGTGCATTCAGCTATTCAATGTATGGTTGCATGCTTCAATATACTAACCAATTTTATTACTCTTATTGATTTATCTACAGACAATGGGCAGATATAAAATTGTATTTTATAAACCTAAATTTATTTTTTAAAGAACTTTAATGTGTGCAATTTCGCTAAACTTTTTAGTAACACTAAAAAAGTGCATAGAATAGAGACAAAAGGAAGAAAAACATCCATTAATAGCTTTTAAATATTTCCTGCCTAGAAATATTTCTTTTTCAGAAATCATTGGTTCATTAATGTGTAACTTTTGAACATTTTAAAGGACCAATGAACGTACTGTAAGTTCGTTTAGTTTAGTTTACTTATATTAACGTCCCGTTTCAAAGCAACGCTAGGGCTATTTTGAGACGGAATTTATAATTTTCAACCATGGTCAGATTACTAGGACGACATCAGAGCTAGCATCCCTTTCTCCAAACTTCCATACCACACCAACGGGAGGACGTTTAATGTGAACCAGACCCGTTCACACGATGGTTCTTCGGTGGAATCGGGTCTCGAACCTGAAACCCTCCGTTCCGTAGCTGAGACCTTACTACCAGGTCAACGCGACCTAATATTGTAAGTTCATCGAAATATTTTAGTGTAACTTTGTCAAAAATCACTATTTACGCCATCTTTGAATAATTTTTTCTTAAATTCACATTACTTTTTTTTCTCGACGGCTTCTTTAATATCTTTTCTTTTCTACAACAAAAGTAATTCTCGCCGAGTGAGAAATTCCACTCTTTGCAACAATCATAATTAGTACTTGATCAATTTCTGATATCGTTCATAGCTTTCCTTTAAGAGTAAAATGGTTTAAGACAATGCAAAGGTATCACATATATAAAACGAACGTCCACCTGCTGGTGTGGTGTGAAAGTTTGCAGGGTCAACCAGATCAGGTGTCGTCCTCGTCATCCGACAGCGGTTCAAAATTATGAGGTCTGACCCAAAATAACCCTAGTATTGCTTTAAAACGGGACGTTAACATAATTGAGCTGAACAGATAACGAACTTCAAGTTGTCAACCTGAAGTGTGAACTGCGAATCAGCACGTATGCCCACTTAGAAAAAGTAGCAAAATCTCAGTAGCTCATAACTGGATCACAATGCAGTATTAACTCGCTTTTTCGTCTGTCTGTTAGTTCGGTATAAATTTCGCAATCGACTTTAAACTAATTTAATAATATGTGACTTCCCGATGAACCAAAGATTTGAAAGTTTAAATCTAGCCCAGAATTGAATGACAATGCGATATTAATTCACTTTCTAGTCTGTTCGATGCTAATTTTGTCATCGGGTGTAACTCATAGGGAAGCTAGTTTAAAATCGATAGTAAAATTTCACACATAGATGAGTAAAAAGCAGAAAATATTTATTTAAGAAAAAATAATGTTTAATATAACACTTTTTAAACAGGATTAAAAATTATAAGATAATTTCTCTTAGAGCCATACAGGCTTTCCTGGAAATATGTAATTGTGAATTTTAAAAAAAATTCGTAATGAAAATTTTTTAGAACAATTTTTACGGAGTTAGGAACTTCAGTCGAGTTAGGAAAAACTATTTTATATTTTTTAGTCTGTTTTAAAAGCGTGGTATACTGATTTTTTTTTATTTAAATGACAATTTCGTTGCAATTTCGGAGCAAAAATATTTTTATATAATTTTAAAATTAAAAAAAATTAGATAATCAATGAAACATTTCAGCATAATTGTTATTATAATTTTTAGTAAATTTTTCATTTAATTTTATATTTTAAAATGCAACTAATCTTTTAGAATACTATATGATTAATTAACTAGAGTGTGGGTTCTAAAATTTGTTAAGAGGTTTGTTGAAAAGTGTACAGTATATATATATATATATGTGTGTGTGTGTTCGCGTGCATGCGTGCGTGTGTGTGTGTGTTTGCTTTTTCTTTCAAACTTCAACATTAAGTTCAAGTTTTCCCTTTTTGGGTAAATATAGGCATTCTTTATGCGTTAATTTACTTTTTGGGTAATAAATAAATGATGGGGAAACCACGAGTATAGAGATTGATTTAAAATAAGTATAAAAAAATATTACTATTTTTTCAAATATTTGTGGAAAATTAATATATTTTGAAAAGGGAAACGTGCCGCATAACCGGATAAGAATTTTAATATACCATTAGTAAATAAGAAGAATTCGTGAATAATAAGTTATTTGGGTGACAGAATTAATAAATAAATCAACTGCATCCAGTGACATATTAATTAATTTCGAGAAGCCCATGCTTTTCGAAATGAATTTCAATAACTCTCCAAATACAATAAAATATTTTTATTTGTTGTTAGGCAATAGGTAACCATCTGTCCGATGCGGAATTAGTTCAATAAGAGTTATTTTCATCGATGATTTTCAAAAAGTATTTTTTTTTCAGCACATAAAAATACAATAAACTTATTGTTTGCATTGTTTAGATATATTTCCGATTATTTAAAGAATTTAGATTTTGTCACGCAAAAAGCTAATACGTTTCTGTCATACACTGTGACAGCGTTTAAATATTCTTTTGTCTTGGGGGATATCGGTGGAGCAAAGATTCGATTTGTTGTTTTTGTTTGCAATCATGAAATCGATACTGTACCAGTAGATACTATAAAAGCTGAAACACAAAATTTAACTAGAAAAAAACAAATAAAGTTGAAACAAATTTTCAATAAAGTTGGAAAAAGTATAAATGTTGAAAAACAAAATTTTGCTAATTTTAGAACAAAGATTTGCAACGTCACAGACATGAAACAAAAAGAACTTTTTACCAGAAAATTTCAAAGGTGAATAAATATTTCTCTGTTAATTTTTTTTTAGTTTGATGGAACGTTTTTTCCATTGATTCACTAATTGAACAATGAAATAAAACCAGCTGAAGTAATCTCTCCAAAACGTTTCGCATATACTCTAATAAAGATGTTATTAAGTGAATACTTTGCATGGCATTGGTGCACAATAATTATGAAATAATAACTTTTGGTGTGAATTTAGCCTTTTTACTGAATCTATCGGGTGATCCTTGGCGAGTTTTATTTGGCCATTTATCCCTGGCATGTGGTCAAAATTATCCAAAAATCGAATTTGGATATCAGGTGTTTTTTTCCGAATAGATTGCAGCAAAGATTTGACATAAAACTACACTTAAAGTCAAAAATCACATAACAAATTTGATATATTTAAGTCATTGCGTTTTTGTGTTATCGGGTTCACATGTTTCTGAAAGTACACACCGACAGATGGCCAACTCCCTAATGGATTTCGCTCAAAATTCGACAGGCGTCTATACTAAGGATATTAAATCTGTGTACCGAATTGTCACCTGTCTCCTTTTTGTAGTTATCAAATAAACTTATATACGAACCGCTGGATAGAAAGACTTCTTCTGAACAGACTTTGTTTAAAATTTGACGAAAATCTACAAATTTGGTTTTAAGCCTGTATAACGAATTTCATCTGGTAGCTCAAAGTGTTTTTGAGTTATCTTTGTCACAGACAGACGGACATAATAGGACATAGTCAGAATTTCATAAGAAATTGCACTTATATCCTAAATTTTTGTTCCAAATTTCATCTACCTAGTTCTTTGCATTCTGGGGTTATCGAGCTCACTTGTTCTCGAACAGTCAGTAGACCAGATATTCTATGATTGGAATTTTATTGAAAATTTGATGGAAAATATACACATTTTTCATAAGTTCATATAATAAATTTCATGCTACTAGCTCAAAGCGTTTTTGATTCCTCGTGTTCACAGTCAGACGGATATTGTTCAAAAATGTGTTTTTTCGAACTCAGGGAGGTCTGAAACGAGGATATTCGTCAAAATCTCGAGTGGGAATGTTTTGATGGTTACAAAATTTTCTCTATGCTTCGAGAAAAATGAAAATGATTTAATAAGAAGCGAAAGAAATTATTAATAACAGTTCTAAAATGGCAATTAGAATGGAAGAAAGCATTTGATCGCAGGATTTTTCGTAGAGAAGAGACAATTCTTTGTCATAAAAATTTAAATTTTTTAATTTTTTAAATTTTTAATTAATTTAATTTTTCAATTATAAATTTTATTTAAATTTTTTGATGATTTAAGATTCTATTTTCTTAAAACAAAAATTAAAAGAACATTTGATAAAAAGAGCAATAAGGATCTAAAGAATATGGAATTACATTTTAGATGGAAATAATTTCATTTAAAAAAAAAATTTGGTTTTAAAATCATTATGTATATAAATATAAAAAATTTAAGGAAGTTAAATTCAATGTGAAGGTTTCTGAATGAGCAATTAACATTAAGCATTTATTACTTTTTAATAATTTTTTTCATTGGAAAGATTTTTCTTCAATTAATAGATCAAATAAAAACTTAGGATTAATGAGTAAAATTTTAAGTTTAGCTAAAATTATTCTTTTATCGAATTGAGGGAAATTATCATCTTGGTTTTTTTTTGTAGCTAAACATATGGTTTTGGAATTGCTATAAGAAACAATATTTTGAAATTATAGGAAAGGAATTTACGCTATATATCTAATATTTAAATTACATTATTGATTTTTTTTCATTTTCTCCAATACTTAGTGCACAAAGAAAAATTATTTCAAAGACTATTGTTTGTCTATGAAAAGCATTTTGAACTAGATGGATGAAAATGATTATATGATCGTAATTTTGGACGAAATCTATTTGTATAAAGTTTGTCTGTCTGGTTGTTTGAGTACAAATGAACTTGATAATAACAAAATATAAAGAATTCGATAAATAAAATTAGGTCCGCAGGTTTGGCATCTAAAATAAAGGTCTATACCAAATTTGGAACCAATACCAAAGGTTTGGTTCCATATTTGGCAAAGGTCAAGTGGTTGACCGTCTTTCAATACTTTCAGAAATATGTAAACGTGATATTTAAAAAAACAAAACAACAACAATAATTTTAGCAAATGAATGAAATTTGGGTCCTAATTTGAACATCTAATGCATAGAATTTTTATACATTAAATAAAAATTCTACCTAACCTGCCAAAGAATTGATTGTCTGTCTATCTGCACTTTCGTATTATTTAGACACAATAACTTAAAAACGTTAAGCCTTAAATATTTAAAATTTGGTATGCGACCTTATGACTACAATTCTAGTTCTATATCAGAATTTCGGTTCAGTCTTAGAGGTGTCTTAAATTCATATTCATTTTTTTTTGAAAAAATAACTACGACTTGCCCTTTTTTAATTGGGATAAAGATATAAGGAATTATAAACAGCAAAAAGTATATGTCAACTAAAATGCAAAATAAATAAATAAATAAAATATTACTTCAAAGATTTTATTGAATATGACTACATTTCTTTTTCAAATATTTGAGAAATTTTAAATTCATTTTTGATTGAATGCAATCCATAGTAGCAAATTCCTTGAGTGAATTAAGGATTTTAAAAATTATTCACTCATGATTATTGAGATCAAAAAGAAGACACGTAATTATCTAAAAAATTGAAATGTGAACCCTCTCCCATCAGATGAATTAATTTTGTCTTCAAATAAAAAAACAAAAATTCGAATTAACGATTCTGGTGTTTTAACATTTAATTTATAAGATTCAAATAAACCGAAATACGAATTGCCAAATAACAAAGAAATTTTATGGTACAGTTTATCCTTCTACTTTTCTGTGTGTTGTTGACACCAAAAACGATTTTCCACAATTGGCTACAATTTTTCTTCTTCTAAAATATTGAATGGTTCGGTATTGTATGCACATCTAGTTTGCTGCATGAAATAAAGATTACGAAGAAAAACATAAATATTTGTTTATAAATTGGACAAACACAATATCTTTGGATAAAGTATTCTAAAACCCGAAGTAGATTTGAAATGTTTGTTTTCTTTATTTGAATATATTATGAAAGCGGAAGCTATTGTTTTGAAAAGAAAATGTCTCTTGAGAAATCGATTCCTAAACACAGACTTTCAAATAGATTTCTATTTTATAGATTTTGTCCGAAATTCAGTATAGACATGCAATTTTACAATATAAACTGCATACCAAATTTCATTAATCTGAATCCTTTCTTTTTTGAATTTTCGTGCTCATGGTGATACAGACAAACTGACAAATGTACAAACTGTCTTCGAGTCTGGAAACTAAGCCTTTCGGAACCAGGAAGATCTAAAACATCTAGTTTCAATTTCAAAACTTTTTCACGATTACAAAATTCTGTCTTTTCACATTTTGTTTAAGAAAAAATGAGAAACTACACATATTTTATGTTTTTTTTTCAATTGTAAAATGGCAATCAATTAAAAGAAAGAAGTAATATAAATTAATTTATAGACTCTGCTACGATTGAAATCTTTTCTCTTTTTTAACAATTTTCAAACAAGACATTTAACTATTTTATTTACAATTAATTTTCATAATTAATCTACGTATATTATGCAAACCTTCTATGGTGCTTAACAGCAGCAAAACAGCTTATCTTTGTTTAAAGGAACGCTCAGAATTCTCGGAAGTAAGAAATTACCTAAAAGTTGAAAATAATGATTTAGGCATGGTACTAACAGTGCCAGAAAATCTTAAAACACTGAAAGACATGATGCTAAAATTGGCAGTTTTTTGCCAACTATTTAAAAGTGTTTTCTGTTCTTTTGTTGTGGAATATACAGGGTTAGCAAGAATTAAGTTAGCCACTTCAGAGGGCTTTAAAATGCGTTCTATTGGTCCAAATAAGATAAAATTTGAAATACTGATTATTCAGATGATGCACTTTACATTTATTAATTAAAAAAAATTAGTACAAAAATTTACTAATAGATGGTGTTGTAGCAAAAATGGCATTTATTTCCATATATTGAAAATGAGAAACATAATTTGCGTTACAGAGCATGTCTATTACCATTTTTTTTAGAAGAAAAGAAGGCGGATTATGCAAGAACATTAGTTTGTTCGTCATGCCTACGTTGCAAGAAAAACCGCTACTGGTGAAATTGTTCAATTAGAACCAGCGAAACTCCGTTGCAGCTCTAAAGGAATTTCGTCTTATGAAGCAGATACGAAGAGGTTCAATCACCTACGCAAGATGATGTAGAAATTTGAAAAAAAAAAAAAAAAAAAAAAACTGAGCAACCTGGCATTCTTTCTAGATAGAGGACAAAAAAAAAAAAAAAAAAAAAATCCCGCCTTTCATCATCGAAAATGCTGCGACCGCGCTCGTTGAAGCCAGCAGTCAGTCGCCGCATAATAGTGAGAGTTTGCCAATTGTTTCCTGTGTTCTGGATATGCCATATTCAACTGTACGAAAAATCGTACGACAGATTTTGAATTTTTATCCATACAAAATCAAGTCTGTGCACCTGTTACAGGACTGAGACATAGAGGTCCGTAAAACTTCTGCATTTCAGTTCCTTGCTCGAATGGTGGTTGACACAACTTGGTTATGGAACATTCTATGGAGTGATGAGGTCCACTTCTGCCTGAATGGGCAAGTTAACACCCACAACTGCCGAATTTGGGCAAAACCCTCAAGTTATCCAGGAACAACTCATACATCCTGAAAAAGTGACAGTATGGCGTGGTTTTACAGCTACCTTTATCATTGGACCGTATTTTTTTGAAGAGGTAACTTCAAATGGAATCCAAATTTGTTCCGTCACAGGACAACGGTACCATGATATGTTGAAGGATTTTCTAATCCCAACTCTTCTACAGCGTGGAGGCCTTCAAGACATCATTTTCATGCAGGATGGTGCGCCACCTCATATTGATCGACGTATAAAGCGATTGTTGATACAGCATTTCACAGACGCACGAGTTATCAGCCGTCATTTCCCAATAGCATGGCCTCCTCGCTCGGCGAACAGCACCCCTTGCGACTTTGGGTTGTGGGGTTATTTGAAGGACAATATCTACCGTCAAATGCCATCGTCTCTACCAGATCTGAAGTAGAACATTCGGCGCCATATCATTAATATTACTGCAGACTCACTCCGGTCATCTATAGAAAATGCAGTTCTCCGCTTAGAGCATATTGTTGAAAATGAAGGACATATTGAGCAATTTTAATTTTACTTTATTTAACAATTATAAACCGTATTAAATGGTTTTATGTATTTATTTCAACGTATATATATTTATTTCAACGTTTATGTATTTATTTCAACGTTAGGTGACGTTGAAATACATATGTATTTCAACGTCACCTAACTGTGAATTTTTGTACTAATTTTTGTTATTTAATAAATGGAAAGCGAATCATCTTAATAATCTGTAGTTCAAATTTTATCTCATTTGAATCAATAGAACACATTTTAGAGCCCTCTGAAGTGGGTAACTTATTTCTTGCTAACCCTGTTCGACATGATGGCCTGCTCCTTGTTAAACAGATTGATAGATGTGGGAGATGAGGAGGAAGGTTAAAGACTGACCGCTTGGGGATTGGGGGGATAATCGCCTCAAAGAGGATTCCGATTCAGAGAATCGGCCAGCGTTATGGATGGATTATGATTAAGACAGCAGTCGACCATAACAAATCCTGTCCCTTGCATCATTCAGTAGTTGTGGGGTGGTCGGCTGTACAAGAAGGTGCATGATAGCATAGCAAAATCGCTTAATAGTAGATAATGTAATGTTGCGGAGCTCTTTGAAAATTTAGTAGGATTCATAATTTATGTAAAGGCCTAGAGTTACTGTAGCACTGTGAAGTATACGATTAAAAAATTCGAATCATCTTGATCGCTAAAAGTTATAACCACCAGGTAACGAAAGCAGAAACAGATGACTCAACAAATAGTAGCTGTAACAAGCATCCAGAGGCGAAACTCTATGAGCAGCAGTAGAAAATGTAATATACCAGATTTAACATAAGGGGCAATAAACTTTTATACGAAACTCAAAATATTGACATTTATTCAGTAGGTTTTGATGGTTAACTTTATCTCAAAATTTCCCCACAGAGGATGCATTATGAACTATTTTTTCTCAATTTTTCTCAAAAATGATCAAAGGAAAAAGATGGCGGGCTTTGATGACACATTTTGAGGTCATGATCTTTTATATGAAACTGATATTATCAAATTTATACAAAAGGATCAGGGCACAGAAAATTTTGTAAATGGTTCGGTAAACATTATTGTATAAGATTATTTTCGTCAAATTTAATATTTTATATTAATAATCCTACATAGATAGCCTTTCATTGCTCTGGCAATAACGGAATTTTGCATATTTCAATTTCTATATATTCACTGACCTATTTTTGATTTCAATTGCGCCAAAAGTTTTTATATTGGTAACATTTGATTTTTTTTGGTGAAATTCGTATAAATACTTTCCACAGTATGTATATGCATTTAGGTTTTATTCTATTCATTAATTTTATGTGCAGATGCTTCCAAATAGGAAAAGTTGTTTCATAGCATTTTGTAGATTGCTTCTGTTTTCTCATATTTCATATGGAGAGCAAAAAAAGTAAGAAAATTAAAAGGATATATTAGATTGATTTAATTAAACAGTTTTAAAATGCCGTTTAGATTATTGCCAAGTTAAAGAGAAAACATTATAGAGTTTTTGCAACATTTTCAATAAGTGTCTTTTGTTTATTATTTAACAAACAATATTATTCCATATAATCTGTGAATAAGAGTTTCCTGGAGCAAATTCAATAAGGACAAAGTAAGAAAATCTGATAAGCTATAAATTAATTTTAGGTCGATTCCTTATAGAAAAATTACCTATTGCAATGACTCTCATGAGAAGATTTCAGGAAAATTTCTTCAGCTCTTTACCGATTATGGTCCCTAGAACCCAAAACAAACCTTCGTTCAAAAGTTATATATAACTCTTTGACTATGTTATCTTGTGATTAGGATAAATAGAGGAATTTTGCTTAGATTTTAACTGGCTTGGAATATGTTGTTAGAAATGTAAAAAATCTCGGACCAGTTCGTAAAAGGCCCGTCTAGCTCAAAAGGGGGTGGAAACGGGAGATGGAAATTTTCATTTCGCTATAACTTTCTTAATATTGAAGACAGAAAAATGAATCCAATAAGCCAAATTAGCGATTCATTAAGACGAACAACTTTTGTATATAAAGTGTTTCGATAAAAGCAATATCTTAAAAGTTAGGAGCTGAAAAGCAATTTTCAAGCTTAATATTGACTGTTTCTAACATCAACAATTTACGTTACCAGATAGTAACTTAGATATAAAGGAATTTACCTTTGCCTTCCTGCTTGCCGAGAGGAATTTTTTTTCCAGCGAATTATAATAATTTTTTTCTCATTAAAGCCATTACGGTATAAATGAAATTTCAGTAATGAAATTTGAAAATAAGCTTAGTTAGAAAACAACGAAGTTAGAAAAAAAATCTTCAATTTTTAGATTTTTTTCTATTTGAAATTCTTTTTATTCTCCTTTTTGAAATTTTAAATTTTTATAAAATATTGAAAACCGAGTAATCCATGTTATGAAATTACGTCTCAGAGTGTTTATTGAAGAAAAGAACCAACTGCATTGTTCTGTCTAAATCCAATTACTTCCATTCCAAACAAATAATAGCCCGCAGAATTGTCAATATGAATGCTTAATCAATCGATATATAGTTTTATGTACTAGAAATTCATAAATAAATGTTGTGATGAGAAAACCAAATTTTTGGATAACTGCCTCGAGGAAGTATCAAAGGGGGGGATAAGATGTATTGGAAATGAAATAAGAATGCCGATTCTTCACCAAAAAAATCTCCTTACATCTTCCATTATTGGGAGATTTTTTTAATAAAGGAACTCATCTTAATAAATTATTAATATGAGGTGAAAAGATTACTTTTGAATTTTAAGATAGCGCTGCAGGGTGTGACCGAAGAATGTTATTTAAAGTAACTGTTCTTTTTGGGGAATGGTATCTTGAGTGATATAGTGATGATAAACTTATTAAAAAGGATGCATCTTTTAGAAAATGTATGTTACTTTATCAAATAAGGCCTCTCTGATGACCAGCTTGCTCGCCCTGGATTATTGGCTATCCTGGATATTAGAATCTTACTATAGAATGCATTCATTAAAACTTAACTTTGTTATTTGACAAGATAAAAAAATATGGATTTAATGGTATCAGTATACTACAAATACCTGGGGATGCGAGTTAAAAAAGAATATATGCTACGAAAAAAAGTGAAAATGAAAATCTCATTTCGGTGTGAATGGTCAATAAAAGCATTTTTTTTAAAAATCTTTATTTAATATTGTCAAAATCACGCCATTAATAACGAAATGAATTTGAATTCATTCTAAAAGTAAGTACAATAATATTTGTAATAAAAATAATTGAAAAATTATTACAAATTTGCATGTAAATGATGTTGGCCTCATTAAAAAGGTAACTTTTTGGTGCCTTGGAGATAATGTAAAAATAATTTTTGTGCAGTAATATTTCAGGGACGTGGCTGAAAAACATCAAATATTTGCTTTAATTGTAATTAAAATTTGGATTTAAAATTTTTTTTGAAGATCGAGTATGTTTTATTTCTTCAAGATCCAGCAAAAAAACTTTATATTTGTATTAAAGTCATACAAACAAACATTTATCTTCATATATTAAGTTACTAGCCGCCTTTGGCGACCAGCCGGTTCGCCAGTATTACCGCTCGCTACAATTTTCAATTAAATATTTTAAGTAACTGGTCTCTTAAAGGATTCTCAAACAAAACATTTTTAATCTTCAAATTTTGATAGTCATACCAAACTTATATTGTTTAGATCGTTTCGTTTAATTTACTATATATATTTTGCTAATTTGTTGCCATTTCCGGTAAAACTTCAACTTTAATTAAAAATGTAAATGACGAAATTGCAATTAATATTAAGATATTTTTTAATAAAACCAAGCGTTTTATTTTATTTATCATCTTTATTGTTATTTATTAATTATTATTATTATTGAATATGAGTATTGCAAACAGAATCGCTCGGTATTTAAGTCTTATGTTAACTACAAAATATTTTTCATAGTTTATGTAATATCTCAAACAATAATTCAACAAAAATTTCTGAGATTCAGTATAAAATTCAGTTTTTAGTTTTGCTTTCAAAATGATTGAAATGAAATCAATAATAATATTTTGTTCCTGCTTATAAATATATTTCAAAAATTATGAAGTCTAAATTTAATGCAGTAAGGTATCATATTCTGATAAATATTCTGGACACACCAAATTTTAAATAAATGAATGAATGTTTCTATTTTCCACGATCAACTAAGACTTATTTATGAAGTTTTAAATGTTAAAAATTTAGAAAAACTCACCATTTTCATAATCTTAGGCCAATTAATCTTGAGAAACCTGCGCGCTTATTGGCGCATTTTTTTTTGAAACGATTGATGAAAAATCTAAAATTATCCTTTTTTTATTGAATAGTGATATTCAAATCTTCATAAATCAGTCAGTTTAAGTGATTGGAAATTAACTCTTAAAAGTCAGTGATTTAGTTGATTGGAAATTAACTCTATGACCACCATAAAATCTGTGCTTTCTCTTGTGGTGTATGCATTATCCTTAATATCCGATCGAATAAAACATCACATACAAAAGTACTACTTAGAACAAACACATCAAAAGAAAACAACATTTCAATAGTTGCCAAAAACAAAAGAGAGAAAAATGCAATTAATAAGCAGACGATATTTAGAAAAGTACAGATATTTAGACTGGAAAATGAAATTATCTGAAATTAAAAACACGCGCAGACGATATTTACAAAAGTAAAAATATTCAAACCTGAAAAGGAAAATATATGAGTTATTCCATCAATAAATGCCATAAGTTTGTTTACATCTTCATTATTTAATGAGTCATTAAATATCAAAATGGATCCGGGACTGAATAAACACCCTGTATAGAGAGTGTAAAAGATCATAAAATAATTTTTCTTGAATTTATTTTTTAGAAAAAATAATATTTCATATTTGTTTCATTTCCTACAGACACTTGCCGAAAATTATATTTTTGCAGATTTCATTTCCAAAAAGATTTAATTTATTTTCAGTTAGAGCTTTAATCAATGTGATGGCAACACTTTGAAAAAAGCTATTTTTTTCTCATGAATGCGAAACGTGCTTAATCCTCATTTTTATTTTTGACGAAAAAAATAATTGAAAACATAGTTAAAATATTTATTTAAAAATTCATTAAAAATAGAAATTTAATTTTAAGATTAAAACAGTAGTATCATTTAAAAGATAAATTTTTTATCTTTAACTTCATGTAAAAATCTTTTTTGTGCGGTAATATTTTCGGCAGTTATAGCAGAAACACGTCAAAATTTCGCTTAATTTTTAAATAAATAAAATTCTAGTTAAAAATTCGAAAAAATAACCCCCAGGTGCACATTCCCGGCCTCCAAGGTATACACGTGCCAAATTTGGTAGCTGTAGGTTGAATGGTCTGGTCTGTAGAGCGCCAACACACACACACACACACACATTGAGCTTTATTATAAGTATAGATTATTCCAATATACAGAAATAAATGATGATTTAAAATTACGAAAGTAGTAGATATCAAAATTGAAAGCACAGCAAAAGCTAAGTAAGCAATTATGAGTTTGTAAAGAGCAATTTACAGTAACTGCTCATTTCATGCTTCGCATGCTCTTTTCAACTATTTATAGGACTACTAGAAATTTTTTACTCTAATCACATTATAAAATATTGCTCATTTGACAATTTAATATAAAATACAATATTATAAATTCTTAACACTTACACCATTTTTGAATTTTGATTGATTGATTGAATGAGGAGTTAAGGAATTTTTAACAACAGGTTTTTTTAAGGCTGTAATCCCATTTTTGAAGTTTTTAATTCATATATATCTATCATAAAATTTTTGTGTAAACATTGCGTTTTATTTCTTTTGTGATTGGTAGATAACGAGTCACCTGACCGATGACATTTTGAGGTTTGGTTTGCCAGTATTGTCCGAAATATTTAATGAAACTTTTTATTACTTCTAATACTTATATTGCACTTGGCGATGATGTGATAATAAAAAAGGAAAAGTAAAGCTTTAATGAACATCAAATAAGTTTAAAACAATCTTATTTGTTAACTGAACCTTTAGACACACCGTTTGTGACAACACTAATAAATAGATTCCCTGTGTGTTTACCGTTTTCGAGTAACGAAAACTTTTTTGTGTTTCGGCTGGCATTCGTCTGAATACCCAAACAATACACGTGTTAATCCTGCATTATTTTTTTTTAAATCGTAATGGGGCATTCAGCGACATTAGAAGAAAAAAAAACGCAAAGAAAAACTTAACAGTTGCAAGAAAGTTTATATATAATTTGTTTAAAATTTTTCGAATTTCATGCTTTAATTCTTTAATTCTGCCGTAAAAATTAAAAATATGATGTAGTTTCATCTGAATTTTAACTAATACTACAATACTTCATTCTTTTTAAAAAAAATTGGGATTAAGTATTTTTTTTTTTGTTGAGGATATATTTAAAATTCTGAAAAAAAATATGGAGAAATTTTTGTGTATGGAATATAATGCCTTTAGCAGTTTTCTTTTCATAATTTCAATATAACATTTCATTATTTGTCATCTTAAGTAATATATCGCCAAATTATTTCTACATCTAATCGCTATGTCCGAAGGTTATGAACCTTGAATTCAAGCACTCTACCTCCCTCCCAGAAAATCGGCAGTCGGCAAGCATGATGCGTGTCAGTTTTTATTAATTAAATATCATGATCAGTTTTAATTTTTAAACAAGGTAATAGTTCACAATTATTACGTAGGATAATTATTATTATTATCCTACGTACTGAGAAAGTAAACATCGAATTTAATTATATAATATATATATTTTTCGTTTTACAAAGAAATAGATTTTTGGCTCTCTTTCTCATGAATCAGAACCCACGTCTAAAATCAGATTATTCTAGAAATCCCAGGGTATCTGGAGCATTGTTCCCAATCATTGGAAGAAAGTATACCAGAAGTGTTAAAGGGACTAAAAAAATAACTAAAAACTTGCGCGTTTGTAAGCAGAAAGGTACGATTTACGACCAGCACCTATTTGATTCGAAGGATTCTAAATCGAAATATTTTAACTTTTCTGTAGACTTCCGGGTTGTGAATAACACTTTAGGGAAAGCTGCGAAACATCTGAGCCAGGCCTCAAGTGAAACTATAAATCAAAGCAGAAAAAATAAAAATAAAGCCGGAATAGAAAGTGAATTTTTCTACTCTATTCAAAGCAATGCTGGTGTCGCTTTAATTATGTTTTAGTTATTTGAATGAATTTTACTTAAATTTAATTCATGTAGATGATATAAAAATAAGCTGGAAGGAAGTACTTCTAGAGTACGTCAGGTTACACGAGGCTTGTTTAAATTAAAGTAAAGGAATAAACTAAAAATTGAAAATTGTTCTCCTTTGGACATTCTTCGTATTTGCGCAATCTGGTCTTTTCTCTGCTAGTAATTGAATGGAAAATGCATTTAATATATCTTCCTTTTCACAGGACGAGATCCAAAATTTTGTTAATCAATTTCGGTGCCATAGGCCAAGACTAAATTTCACTTACTCTTGTGTACGGTGTATAGAGAAAGTATAGCAACCGTAAGAAAAATTCGAACTCGAGATTTTGTCGAATCTCCATGTTGTAGACAATCTTGAGATCGAAAAAAAAACATTTTTGGAAAATACCCGTTTGTCAGTGGCAAAGATAACAGAAATACTCTTTGAGCTAGACGGTTGAAATATGGTATACGGTCTTTACATCAAGTTTGTAGATTTCTGTCAAAATTTAAGTAAAATATGTTGAAATGAAGACCACCTGTCCGGTTGTTCGAATGTAAGTTAACAAGATAACTACAAAACTCAGAAAGCTAGATGTATGAAATTCGGTACACAGATTTAGCATCTATAGTACAGACATCCTATCAAAGTTTGAACCAAATCCACCCACGGATAGACTGTCTGTCGGTATGAACTTTCAGAAACGTGATGTTATCACGATAATTCAAAAATGCAGTGACCCAATTATGTCAAATTTAGTATGGGATTTTGAATACAAGTGCAGTTTTGCATCAAATTTTGTTTTCAATCGGTTGAAAGAAAATGTGTATAAAGCACAAATTCCATTTTTGAATACTTTTAACGCATGCCAGATAATAATCGCCAAATAATTCGCCAAGGATGACAGCAACTGATTCAGTAAAGATGATAAATTCATTCCAGACGTTAATATTTCGTAACCATTGTACACCAATGCCATGTAAGTCATTCTATGGGATAAAAGTTTTATTAGAGAATATGAGAGAAAGTTTTGGGGAGATCATTTCATTTCCCGTCTCTATGTACCATAATAAATCCGTTGGCAACATTATATGCACATTTAGCTCTATTATGTAGAATAGGTTGGAACAAAGATTTTGTGCAATTTTCAGCGCACGCATATTTTCATGAATCATGAGTCCTCTTTCGATATGTTTTAGTTTTGAAGATAGAGTAACAATTCCAATATTTTTAAATCAGAGCTGGCAGTTGTGCATATAAATTAATTAAAATTTCATTTCCTCTTAAAAATATTACAATATCATGTTACATTATGCAGTTTTATCTTTAAGTTTCATATTTATAACAGAAATACACTTTCATTGTAGCATGAAATATACCTAAATCAAGTTTAAAGTATGTATGTATCCTCCCTTTCGAAAAATAGTACGAGATTTTGAATTATACATAAATGACATATTGCCGCATTGAAGAAAGACAGTCGAATCTCCATGGCCGAATGGTCATGGCACTGGTCTCATGATCAAGAGACCTGGGTTCGAAATCCGCTAGAGACAATGCGATTAATAGTATATGTAAATACTTAATTCCTTGATCCTTTATTTCATGTTCCAGAAGATACTGGACATTTCTTTAGTTTACCAGACAAGTGTTCTGGACTTTTCTTACTGTCTCCAGAAGAGTATTCTGGAACTTTCTCTGCTTGAATAAAAGCAGAAGATTAGTCAGTTACTGTATTCTCAGTTCTGAGTTCAGTTAATAAATTGGTTTAGCTCTACCTCTTGTGTGTGTCATTGAGTTCTATACTATAGTTCTACGTGACAATATTTTCGAAGCTTTGTATTTTGGAAATTAAATACCTGTCATTACTTGCTTTAATATGTAAATCAGATAATCTTTTCCCATTACATTTTATAAAGGTTCATTTCGAAAACATATCTTATAGCTTTACATTAGTTTTACAGAAATTTATAAAAAGGACAAGAAAAAAAAAAGCTGAACAGACATCAGAAATTTAATTAAAGAAATATTCACTTCTATTACTAACATTCGAAACGTTTCAAAATGTTCATTTCAAATGAATGGAAATTTAAATTTATATTAAAATATTCTATATTAATGCCAGTTTACAGTTTTTGAACGGGTTTTCAGAAATTTTATTTTTTAATCAGTTAATTACTGGGAGCATTTTTGTGGTGAATGTCGTCTGCAATTTACAAAAAAAGAAAAGAGAGAGAGAGAGAGAGAGAGAGAGAGCATCTTTTAAAAATTTAAATTTATTGCGATTTTACAAAATTAGTTTGATGTATGTTTCTTTCGTGAGTGGAAAGCAAATTTAGACATGGAAAAAGATTTTATTATTATATAGTAAAAGCCTTTATATCGGTAATTCAAAATCAAGCAGTGCGGAAAATAAATATTTTCCAAGGGTTGAAATTTAAACTTTTGACCGAAAAGGCAATGAACTTTTGCATTATATATCCTCTTAAATTTAGTATAAAATATTCAATAAAAAAGTAATTGAAAGGTCTCTAATTTAGGTGTGTTAAAAAATATTAAAACATGAATATTGTTAAAAATCTGTCATAATAGGTTTTCCTCCGCAGTGAGTATCATGGTAAAGAAAAGGGTTTTAGAGATATTTTAATGAATATTAAATGAATGCCAGGTCAATGATTCCCGGACTTTACTGGAGCCTGGAAAGTTACAAAAAATATAAGAATTCTGGAAAACCTTCTATATGGTGCAGAGAACTGAGATCACTCTAAAAATTCTCTATGCTATCATGAAGATTGAAATAACGACGAAATGTGTAGATTTATTTCAAATTGTGAATGGAATTCATTCACAACAAGTCTGGCCATCCGTGTGTTTGAATAACTACAAAAGACAAAAAACTAGGCACATAAAATTTAGTACACAGCTTTAACATCTAAAATACTGAGCTATGTCATATTTTGAACTAAATTCATCAAAACGTTGATTATCTACCGGTCTGAGCTTTCACATGCATATAAATGCAATGAGTTAAATTAATGAAATTCGGTATGCAACTTTGTGACTACAATTGGCGTTTTGTGTCCATCCGTCCAAAGCATTTTCGTAATGGATTCAGTAAAAATGCAAGAATCACGCCAAAGATCTGTGTGTATTAACTAACGTTTGCCAATACCATGCAAGGAATTCGCAGTCTTCGCCAAGTTCAAAATTTTTTGTGGAAGAAAAGGGGTAAAACTTTATTGGAGAGTATATGAGAACGTTTTGGAGGAGCGACAGGTTTATTATGAATTTGAGAATACTTTATACCACGGTCCTAAAAAATGAATTCCGAAAAATACATTTATTTTTACTTTTTATATGAAAGCAGTTTTCGTAATCTAAAAATTTGATTAATAAAAAGAAGAATAAAAAAATTTAAAAATAATTTAGCCAGTCGCGAGAATAAAGCAAAGTAAAATTATAAATCATACATCTCGACTGTTCCAGTTGTGATCTAATAGCAAATTTCTATACCGTTAGAAATCAACAAGTTGAAAAAATGGCATAAAGAATCGTAATTTAATGTTGCTTGAGTCAATGAATGTAATACTGAAAAAATTAAAGTATCGAAGTCTATACAATTCCCTGATTCAATGATTCATACTTAATTATATATTTAAAATACTACCATTTGACACAAAAAAGAAAACTTTCTTATGCAGTCAAAACTAATCGAATTATGAACTTTGAATTACATTATTTTTAGTCAATAAATGGTCACACTCAGGAAACACTGACTGTTGAATATTGATTCTTTGTCGAGGCGAATGGTTGCGGTAGACAAGTAGTAAAGTTCTAAGGTTTCCGCTTTGGAGTCGGGGAGCTCCAGATTAAAAATCCGACTCCTCTAAAGTATATTTATGCGGTTCTGGTGTATGCTAAATCTGATGCCATGGACCAAACGTCCTTCCATTAGCTCCCTAAATTTCAGAAAGCCAGAACAAGTATTGTCCTTGTCATCTGATCAGACTCAAAATTATGACTTCCCGAAATATACATAATGTACTTCCAAACGGCACGCTAATATAATTAAACAAACAAATAAAACTTCCTCGCTGCAATTATTGAAACGATCTAAAAATAATTTACAATAGAGATATTCATATAATCATAGTTTGGTCTGTTTTAAGTGTAAAAGGTTTGACTTTTCTAATTTAAAATATTAGAGCTGTATAAAAAAAACTATAGAAATTACATAAAATAATCAATTTAGACTATAAAAATGAGCACTATAAAAATGAATAAAAAATCAATGTATAAAAGATGTATAAAAATTTAGATATAATTTTTCAATATTATATTTATTGATTCAAATAATATAAAAATGTAATTCTTTATGTCATTTAGAGCCTTTTTTCAAAGGGAAATTATGCCCATTTCAACAGGTTTAGAAATGAGTTTTTGGGCTACAATCAGAGTAAGCATTTTCCAGACGTAGATTTAGTGTTTTCGATTAAGCAATATGTTGCAATCTATTTTTAAACACAATAAATTGAATTAAATATGCAGTTTAGAACATTACCCGCCGACAGATTTCTCCAAAATGATGAATAAAAAAAGGGATTGCTACACCTTTGCAATCGCTATAAAAAACTATTGATTTACAAATACATTTATAAAGAAAGAGATAAATTTCTGATGGTAAGTGCTTGGGTTAACGGAGGGCTTGAACTCAAAGGTTATTCACCGTTATTGTAGGGTGTGATGCAATTATATAAAATTATATTTCTGTTTAGAAATCGATATCCTAATTTCTATCTTTGAATGATTTCGTGCAATAGAGTTAATATCTACTACAGAGGAAATTCATACTTAATTTCCTTTTTTATTTTCTTGTATATAAGTATATTGAGAGAAGAAAAAATCTTGAAATAAAATACCTTAAATGAACAATCTGGTTTTAAATTTTTTTTCTAGTCCAAAAATACTATTTGCGAAAATGAAGCTTGTTTTACTCAGAATACGATAATTTCAAAAACTGGATGAGTTGTGCTATCAAAATCGCCAAAGAATTCACATCGAACTTTTGATGAATAATGTCGTTTTTAATCTTTTCGAGTTTGAAACTGTCATTTGTGGAATACATTTGTTTTTCTGAGAACATGATAACTCCAAATAAGAATAGTTATGCAAATGAAATATAGAATATGAACTGTATCAATCCTTGCAGGGAAGTCTATCTGCCTATGTCCTTCCCATGTGTCCTATGTTCTCAAAAGAGAATAAAATTATTTTGTGAATTCGTAAATTTAGAATAATTGGTAACATTTGGTAAGAAGTTGTACCAAACACTATACTTTACATAGCTTATACATAATATTATCTAATTTTTATATTTGTAACGAATTTTGGATTTCAAGTGTCTAGGTTAAAGCTAAGTGTTTGTATGCCTAAAAGTTCTTAAAGTGAAGATACAAAAATAACTTTGATGTTATTTTTTTGTCATACAAATTGTAATTTTGCACCAAATTCCAATCCCAAACGTTCGACAGGAATAAATAATCTTAAAGACGCACGCTTAATCTGTTCCTGTAAAGACGAAATTAAACTATAAATGTGACATATTGTTAATTCGTAAGAGAGGATAAAGAAGCAGACATACCTTTATTTCAAAATCAATTTCAGAAAAAAATCCTTCTCGTGTGGTAATAGGGCATCAAGTATAAGGGCAGTCTGTGGGCATAAATAAATCTTTAGAATATATAACAAGATTTAAAAAAATATAATATAAGGTAATAATAATAGCGATTTATTTACAGAAAAAATATGAAAAAAATGCATGAAAATGAATAAAAAATATTTTTAACGTATAATACAGAGTTCCAAACGATTTATTTTTGAATAAGCTGAATACAGAACTGAAACGTTGCCAGATAGAGAAAATAATTTTTCGGGGGTTATAAACAGGGAAAAAAATCCAGACAATAAATAAACAAACATATTCTTTGGTTTAAGCAACGACAGTACAAATTTATTTAATAAGTACAGATTTATAACATGTCAAATTGTAAATCTTTACTTACAATAAAGATGTTTGTTTTTGCGTGTATGCGGGTTGGCGCTCTACAGACCAGACTGTTTAACTTACAGTTATAAAATTTGATGAATACATACTTTGGAGGATATATATATGTAGCACGGAGCTATTTTTTTGAAATTGTTATTAGAATTTTGATTAATTAAAAAATGAAGAGAAGTTTCGCCGTTTTTCCCCGATAACTTTCGAAAAGATTACGGCACAAAACTAATTTTTACTTCATCTTAAAGTAAAATTACAAAAAAAAAAAAAAAAAAAAAAAAAAAAAAAAAAATTTATTATTTTAATTTTTCAGAATATAAATAAAATTTCTATTTTAAATCAATTTAAAAAAACATTTTAATTATATTTTCCAGCAATTTGTCTCTCAAAAAATAAATTTATATGTGCATTTAACTAACGTTATGTGTAAAATAATAAATTTATAAATTTGTATGAGTAAAATTAACTTTACTTGTTGCTATCACATTGATAAAAGATTAAATTAAAAGAATTAATTCTCGCTACAAATTAAACCTAGATTTTTTGGTTGTTTGTTTGGATTTTATTGGCTCAAGAGCCATGTTTTGGCTAAACTGCGCAAATTAAACCTAGAAAATTGTAACTTGGACACGTGTCTGTAAGAAATCGAAAAGTCATGAAACATGACATTTTTTAGAAAGTTAAGTACAAGAAAAAAATTTCTGTGAATTCTTGAAATATTTATATTAATAAATAAATAATTCCGTAGTATTTAAGGCACGCACTCACGTACACATATACACGCACGAACGCACAGAGAGGGGGG
>JAPMOR010108268.1:128275-218281 GCA_026543865.1 Argiope aurantia | reverse complement strand
ATACATATATATACATACATACATATATATACATACATACATACATATACATACATACATACATACATACATATATATACATACATGCATATATATACATACATACATATACATACATACATACATATATATACATACATACATACATATATATAAACTTTTGAAAGAAGGGTGGTTTTGAGTTCTAGGGATTATGATCGGTGAAGAACTAAAGAAATTTTCCCAAAGTCTTATCAGGAAAACCATTGCAATATGAAATCTTCCTGTAGGAATCTACCTAATATGAACTTTCATTGACATTAATTTTATTTATAGGCATAATTTTCTAATTTTAATAAATATTTTTAGAATACTTTAAAGTATATTTTATAACAATACTTTTCATTGTTTAAATTGCTGCCTTTATACGCTAATATGTATCAACGATGTTAAATATATTTTTATGTGGATGATATTTACTATATAAATAGGAGTAAATTTTTAAAAATAAGTTAAATAAAATCATATTCTCAATGAAAAAGTAATATAAAGACAGACGAATCAAATCTGAAGCATTATCGTTTGGTTTAGAATGTGAAATATCTCTTAGAGTTTTGATATGGCATTCCTAGCATATTCACGCCTAAATTTAATTAAAAGTCTATTGAAACAATAAGTACGTATAAAATATGTACAACAAATGGATTAAAGGCTTAGTAATTAACAAATTAAAAGAAAATTGCTGATGTATTTGAATACAATGCTGTTTTTCTTGTCTCAATTTTTTTATTGGTATCTTTTGCAGAAGCATATTTCCATTATACTAGCCATAAAAATATATCTATGACTCTGAATTTTCTCCTTTTTAACATCACATTCGTTTTTAATATTACTAATTTGAATTATATTTACATATAACAAATATATTTTATGAAAAAAGTTATTTAAATTAGAAATGAATATGTGTGAATGTACCTATTGATTGGAATCTAAACTGTTGCGCTAATAATCGAAGTTTAATTTTAGTTTTCACGTAAGAAAAACATTTAACTATTGACCACTGCATCAAAGGCTGCAAGAACTTACTTTCCTAATCATTATTTCTCGCTGAAATAGAGCAAAAGAAAGGGAGCTGAAAACAACGGAAGCGCGCGGACGCGGCAACACTGGCCAATCGGAATTGGCGTACGGCAGCGTGACGTCATTCGGTCTATGCTAATGGGATGCGTGCGCGAGAGATAAAAGTTGATTTTGGAGAAACAATCCGACCATTCACAGCTCCTGGGCTACGAGCGGTCATCCTCACGAAAACGAAGAAAATTCTCCGCTGTCTATAGAGGTAAGAATTTATGCTAACATTTAATAAAATCTCATCTGGAATAAATTCTAATTCTTAAAAGAAATTTTTGGAACTAATTGCTAATTCATTTTCAAACAGCAAACGATTTTATTAATACAGATATTATAAAATTAATATCTTCTCCGGTGTAAATTCTAATTCTTAAAGAAGATTTTCAAACCAGTTGCTAATTCCTTTTCAAACGATTTTATTAATATGGGAATTATAAAATTAATTTCTTATATGAAGCATGATAAATCTTTTTTTACTACGAAAAATTTTTATAAGTTATTCTTTGCTTATTAAAACTGTTCCATTTAAAACAAAGTTTGAGCGTTATTAACTTTTCAAATAATGCTGCTGCTATATAACTTTTATTAGAAATTATTAAGGCCAAGAATTTGAAGTAAATTAAAAATATGTATTTTTTGAAAAAAAGCAAACGACTTTTTAAGGGGACAATCAAATAAATTATTTCATATCATGATGTGAAATACAATATTTTATCTAATTAGATAAATAGAGCATTTTAAACAGATTTTAAACAATAATTATTTTTACATTTTAATTTTAATACTAATAAAAATGGCAGTATATTGAGTTCTTCGTAAAAATAAATTTATTACTAACATGAAAAATCGTAGAAATAAAAATTTTAGATTCATTTTATTGCAAATTTAGAGAATAAAATAATTTCAAAATTCTCAGTAGATGCAAATCTATTTTATTTGAAAAAATATTTCTAGACATGCAAGTCTGAAAATTTTTCCGATATTTTATTTTGTCCTGTAACTGATACTGCAGAATTAATATTGCATCTGGAAAGCCCTGATCTAATTTGAAATGAATTTAAAAAGTTCGATAAATTCGGAAAATTTGATAAATCCGCCTCTAATTAAAGAATCTATTATGTTTCAATATAGACTCTTAGCTAAAATGAATATTAAAATTTAAAAAATTCCAATTTTAAATCAAACGAATCAATTGGAATTCAGTGATATTCTAATTTTTATATGAATTAAATAAATATCCACAATGGAATACATATTCTTATTGAATCCGAATGAATTAAATAAAATATTTTTTATTTTAACTAAAGTGGTAAATAAGTAGTAGAAAATTCTTAAGTTATATGAAGACATTAGTGCGATTCCTGTAAATTCAGTATTCTATATAAAAATAACAGTAACTGAATGATCTAAAAGACTGATAGAGGCTCTCAAAGTTCAGAGTAAATAAATTTACTCTATCATTTCGTGTTTTTCGTTTGATTTAAAATCTTCCTTGAAATAAATCATAAATAACCAAACGATAAATAACTCAAAATATAGAGATACGTTAAAAA
Source organism: Argiope aurantia (assembly GCA_026543865.1). Classification (NCBI taxonomy): domain Eukaryota; kingdom Metazoa; phylum Arthropoda; class Arachnida; order Araneae; family Araneidae; genus Argiope; species Argiope aurantia. Next base: position 215,618 of record JAPMOR010108268.1, on the reverse strand, counting down.
CGATCCAATCCAAAGAATTCAAATTCGAAGCTGTTAAACTAAAGATGGATGCGTTATCTCTGAAGATATTTCATGTCAAATGGCGTTTTATGTTACTAACAAGACGCTGCTTTGTAAACTATAAATCTGGAAAATTTTTGAGTGCACTTCCGCCTTTTGCTTAATCTTATATTCTATTTTTTTTTTAATGTTTTTCAATAGTTTTTTCTATACTTAAGTGGTGTATTTTTTTAACGTGCTCACGACAAATTTCGATATTTTTTCAACTCATCATTCTCTTTCAAGTTCTTGTTTTTTTATGAAAGAATCTTTGCTTTTTTAATCATTATTCAAGTATAAAGTTCTTGAGAGAATTCAAACATTTTTCAACGAAATGCGACTGATGTTTTTATGAAGTGACATAATAATGCCTCTGGCCAAATAGTACTGAATATTTGAAATTCCTATTTCTGTATTGACGGATGCGATAATATTAAAGGTAAACAGCATGAAAGCAAATTGTGTAAATAATTGATAAAATCATAATTATGTAAATTAATATAATTAACTGAAGATTTACAAAATATCAAAACGTTATAAGAATGAAAATCTTGTAAGCAACCCAAAAGTTGATTTTAATAAAGTTATTTATAAAAAGGAATTTAGAGACTTTTATGAATCAGAAGGGAAAAGTACATTGATAGCAATATAATGAAGGAAATAAATTTAATACTTGAATTATATCAATATGGTCTGTTGATTTGATTGAAAAATTGCTATATCATCTATAAAGAATTCCACTTAAAATTATACGTAAACTGAAAAATAAAAAAATAATATAATTAACAAACAATTTTTGTATATACGCATATGATTTCTTTGATATTAAATTTTATTTAAATCCATTTAGCTTGCATAAATTACTTGTTCTCCCGATTTCAAAATTACATATATATTTTAAGTGTATTTATAACACATTAGGCTACTTTTTGTTAAAGCAATGTTTCATTAAATCATGTCAATGCGGCATAATAATAATAAAAAATTATTTCAAATTTTAAAAAAAATTTATTAAAAATAAAGAATTAATTTTTTTACAGTCGTTTTAAAATATTTTACTCATGATCTTTGATATATATCGAAAACTTTTCTCATCAAAGTGGTAAAATGTTATTTATAAGTATTGAATACTAAAAGAATCTTATTCTGATATCTTTTCATTCATACTATCAGTATGATTTAAAAAAATTTTTAGAAAAATATGAAAGATTTGAGAAATATAGTTAAATTTTAAGCGTTTTAAAGATCAAGAGTTTATAAATCTAATTAACAGAAATCAGTACGATTTTTAAATGTAATCGTGGAGTTTTAACATTAGAATATTTATTTATTCTTTATGGACATTCGGGTTGCTTAATAATATACTATATCGATCATACTTTTATTGATATCACCCTATGAATATTTAGAAATTTATCAATAAAAATTATAAAAGCAAGATTTACGGGAGGTGTAATCAGATTTTATGTTCTTTTAGAAACAAAATTATAGGTTTAACAAACAAAAAGAAAAATACTTTTTTTCTCTCTCATTTTTTGTTGTTCTTACCAAATCAGTCAGTAAATCCATAGTCAACCTTTTTATGAAAATGTATACTCGAAATAGTATATTCAAATGATATGAGAAAAAAAATTAGGGTCTCAATCTAGAACTTTTTACAAACGATTTATGTATTAATTTACAATAATAAATATATAAATCTAATAATAATAATTATATATTTAAACAATAATTCATCGCATAGCTCAAATTTTTCCGTCATTTTTTAAAAATATACTTAAGAATATGAGTGTGCTTTGAGAAGTTCAAATGGAATGAGTTAGTCACGATATAGTGAGTCTAATGTAGAAAGTTAATAAGAGGTCTTGATATAAAAAACGAATTATCTGCCTTTTGTAACTGAATGTAACATATCTGAAGAAAATTTTAAAATTATCTTATATATAAAAAACTTTTGTTGACTAAGATATATTTGACAGTTAACTCTCGCTACGCTTTTATTTTGCTGGTTATAAGATGAAGCATTAATTCGTCAGTCGAATTAGATAACATTTAAGCAATATATTGAAGGAAGTTACTATCAGTAGAAACATAAGCAACAATTACAATTTTGTTTAACGTCTTTTAAAAAACAAACTCTGATGAAGTATTTTTGATGTGCCAACAATTGTTAATCACAACAGTGAACTAAAAATGATAATAATGTCACGTTTATAGGCTTAAGGAAGAGAATACTCGTAGAACAATATTAGTTTATTCAAAGTAAACCAAAGACCTCGGTTACTATAAAGCAAACTCTTATATACAGATATAGAATGTTCTAGAACATTCCTAGAACTAACTGAAGAGGAAATGACGTACAAAGATTCCGAGGAAATTATAATAATGGAGTATTCCAGAAACTTCTGGAAGAGCTGAAAGTAAAAGAAATAAATAAATAACAAATTTATTTGGTGAGGATTGCACTAGCAATCTCTTTGCCCGCAGTCCCATGTCTTATCAACAAGCCACGGAGACATGTGGCTAGCTTCGTTGCATTAATATAACACTTACCACTTCCAACTTTAGGTTTACAGTTTCAATTTTTAAACTAATATCATTACCCTTTTTATCTATATGGTAAAATATAATATAGAAATAAACGACCATCTTCCTTCACCATTATATTAAGATTTGGATTTGGTTTCAAAGACATAATATTCCCCAAGGTCAATTATTTGACTTAATATTTAAAATAAGGCTAATTAATTGAATTTTTAGTTTTTACCATACATTTAGAAAACAAATAAATGAGGAAATATCTTATCTTTTGGAAAGCGCACAAATTATTATAGACAAGAAAAATGGCATATAGAACAATAGATGCGCAAAACATTTATTAAGCTCTTGCAATGAATCATCTGGAGAATAATTACCAGAAAGATGGATGTAAGAGTGGCTTTTGTTGAAGCAAAATATTTTTCTGAAATATCTATCATTAATCCATTCTTTGAAATCATTAGCAATATGCTTAATGCTTAAATTAATCTGTTTTCATTTTGTTCATGTTATTTATATATATTTTGGAATTCTAAATTTCAAATGAAAGTTCAGTAACATTATATTAGTAAAATATTTCTTAAAACTGAGCTGTTTTATTAATTTTTTTGAACCATTACATTTAAAAAGGTAAAAAAGAGCCAAAAATTTGGGACGATCTCAAAGAACCGATTTTTAAAACTTGTAGCTAAAACTTCATGAGAACAGAACAATTAGTAATTAGATAAAAAAAAATGGTTGCACCTGGTTGAGTAGGATTGTAATGAAATTGATGCCACTTTACAAAGCATTAATGCTTATTTTCTTCTGTAAAATTTTTTTATAAATCCATTTACAATTCTTCTAGTTCAGACACTATATTTCGTCGGTATGGTTAAAATTATGATAGAAAATTTTACAATTTTTTTCCCTCAATTTAAATCCAACCGAGATTTTAGAATGATAAGAGTTCTGGAGAGCGATTCTAGAGAACGATGCAACAATATTATTTCAACTCTATTTGAATGAAATGAACTTATAAAAAATTCCATATTTATTAGCATTTTACAATTATAAGCGTGCATTTTTTGGGCTCATAAAATATTTAAATTTACAGAAACTTCATACTCCTACTTATGTGATGCGAAACTCCGTACGGACATCCTTAACTTTAATTAAGTCAGTACATAAATTTATCAGTAATAAAAGTTAAAATCGAAATGAATTTAATTCCTCCTTGAATGAAATCTATGATGAATTGAATAAAATATTACTGGAATTATTTTTTGTTTTGATAACACAATGTTTTTATTTTATATTCTTTATCAAAAACAAAAGTTAATTAGGAAACTAATATATTTATATATTTTATTTTAATCTTCTTTTCTAACAAGATTATTTTAACAAATCGCATAGTTTTTGTTCTGGCAACACCAAGAAAGAAAACGATTAATCAAGAGATTCCTTTTAAATTCCGGATTAAATTATTATAGGCAGCAAATGAAACTTTGTTTCTGTTGATTTAGTAAATAATTTCATAAAAATAATTGAATTAATTAAAAACATTATTCTTCCAATTTTTTAAATATTTTTATTCATCAGAGAGTTACTTTTTCGCTTCAAATGATCATTAATTTGTGAAATAGAAAATGAACATTATTGTAAAAATTGATGATTGCTATTTTAATATTTTTACAGTTATATTCATATACTGCAGAAGCAAACGATTTTTTTATGATTACCATAAAATTAAAAAGAGACAATGGATATTTATATTTATATGCCTGCCTTCTATTATGAGAATATACAGTCTAGGATCATCGGGGAAAATATATAAGAATTACTCTGTATAGCTTATTTTTTGTAACATTTTGAATTTCGGCAAAAAGGTTGAAAACATGATATTAATAATACTGAGGAAAACTTTATCAATATAAATTCTTTTTTTTAAAATTCATATAAAAGGGGGAAAATGTCAAATTTTCAAGCATTTTTCCAATAGAACGTGGCAACTATTTTTCCTTCATATATTCTAATCTATTTGTCTATGTTTATTTTAAAAAGGAAAAATGGATCAAGTTTGAGATTTAAAAATTTATTTCAGTATATAAAAGTTTGAAAATTATTTTCAGATATATTTGATTCAACAATTCTGTTTGAGCATTTTTATTGAATCCATGCAATTTTGACACAAGAACAAGTTTTCATGTCCTTAATAGCAAAATGGTTAAAAGAAGTTCTTTCTAATTTACTGAAATACTATTTTAAGAGCCTTGCATTTTTCAGTTTTCTTAATAAGAATATTTTCCCCAATATACCGAAAAAAAATTTGAGAGGTGAGTACGTTATATGAATTTCATATTGACCAATTAACTTTTAGTTATAAAGTAATTGGTAAAACGTTTATAAGTCTTAGACGTGAAATTAATATTTCGAAAACTGCTAATTCATTGGAAATTTTTTTCTTTTTAGTATAACATCAAAGTAGAAAAACGAATAAATTATAGCAAAACTTATTTAAATTTCAATTCAAAATTTTAATGAGTGATTTGGAGGAAAAGCCAAGTTAGAGATTTGTGAGCAATTAAATAAATGAATTATCTTATTGAATAAATATTGTTTTAATTAATGTCTTGTAATTTTGAAGGCAAATACTTTTATTTCAATGTATTAAAATATTTCCTATTATTGATTCATTGTAATCTCATTAAATATAAAAAAACTAAAAATTCAATTTACGATATTTCTTTTTATAGAATTACAATAACAAAATTCTATAAATCTTTAGAATTAAGAATTAGGCTGTATTATTTATGATAAATCAAACATTTTCCCAAGAGGATCGAACATTCTTTAAATAAAGTTTTCATTAGTCAAAATTATATTTAAACCAGTAGTTATTTGCTTCAAAACTCCACTTATCTAGACTTAATAAGGATTGAGCTGATTCAAATATACGTTTATTTAGATGAATGGATAAAGCTCAAAAATTAAGTGAAAAAAAAAGTTAATTCATGAAATTAAGTTTCGTAAATGTAATGTATAGAAAACTGTAATTATTGTAAGAAATAAATTATAGAATAAAATGCAAATAAAACTGTAAAAAAACTATAAAAGAAATTATTACAGATAAATAACTGAATTAAAATTATATACTATGATCAATAAAATATATATTTAATCTATTGAAATGAATTGTGAAGGCATTTCAAGACTACTGACATTAACAATTCCTAAGCTGTCCTAATTTTAAATTTTTTCACTTTTTCCTATAATCTATTTGGAAAATGGTATTTGGAGAAATTCCTACTCTAGGTAATTAATAGAACTATTGAATTATTTCAAAAATTACATTTAATGTACTACATAAAAAGAAAAAGGCACTCCTCATAAGAGTCAATGCAATATTTAATAGGATATTATGAACTTTTAATTACATTAACTAATAAAAAAATGATGAAGATTTCCATGTACACTCATGGCAAAATGAAAAAAAAATCCTTACTAAGAGTTATAGTCAGAATTTTTCCAATCTTTTATTTTTGTGTGATATAAGTTCATGAAGCATTTTTGAGAAGCAATAACAATAAAATAATTTCAAAATATGCCTAAAAAGTTAAATTAACTTTTTTTTTGTTAAACGTTAGATTTCCTTAAGACTTTGCTGTTCAATCAAAATGTGTAACTGATTTTGAATACACAATATATATTAAATTTAACCGTTTGAGACAATTCATTTCTCCGATTAATTTAGAGACATTCATTTCTTTCATTTAGATTTAAGATTGTAAGTATTGTTTCACGCTACAAGAAAGATTTTTTTATATTGTAATTTTATTTTTGGTAAAAGTATTAAAAAAAACTAAAAAATATTGAAAATGTTGCTTCGTAAATAATCAATAGACTTACTTCCTAAAAAAAAAAAGTTTTCGAAGCAAAAATTTTGAAAAACCTTTCTAATTTTTAAAAGTCGCAAGAATTAGCATAAAATTCGTTATAGATTCTTTAAATATATGTTATGTGAATATTTAAAATCAGCAAATGCTTCCTTATTGCATAAAAAATGAAATAGAAAGAGCTGATGCCAGCAACAACCAATCAAATGAATTGAAAATGCCAAATTTATTTTTTAAAGTTTGTCACTGCACTAGTTCTTTTACTCGTTTATTCTGTCAGCAAATTCCTGAAATTGGGGAACTTCCAAGGGAATATAGTTATTTTCGATGTTTCAAAAGATGGAGTATTTCATTCATTTTTAATTTTACTTTTTTTATTTACTATGCATACCAGATGAATCATTTGTTTGTGCATAGCAGACAAATGTGTAATGGCTTCCAGATAAGCACAAAAGTTTTGTTGTTTTGGAATAGAAATGTATTTATAAACACTTACAAAGTGAAAAAGATGCTGTATGAATTCATTTATTCTTTGTCTTAATTTCAAATTTAAACTCAATTTTTGCTTTTGTGTTAATCGAAAACACTTCTTAAAATTGACGAAATATGTAAAATAATTTAAAATAATTATTTACAGCATTGCTTGAAAATAAAAAAGTTTTTTCAACAAAAAAGAATTATTAAAAGAGAATTAATTTTTTTGAGTTCAAATATTCGTAACATACGAATCAATTATAAATTTTTATTTCATTTTCTAAATAAATTTAGAATACATAAAACAATTAGAAACATTAAAGGTCGGATCCCTAGTTTTGAGACTAAATTGTGTTTATATAGATATAACCTTTCGAATTAAACGTTACGTGAAACGAAAAGTTGCTAATTTGAAATAATTATTTTGAGAAAAATATGACTAAAAAAAATAAAGAAGCCTTTATAAACTATCAAATATCTTCTAAGATATTTAGTAAATTTGAAAATGTATGTCGATATGTTATTTTTATACTTTTTGTCTTCGGTTTCCTGAATAATTTTTGTCTTCGTATTTAATAAATTATTCAAAAATTACTGTAGTTTATGAGTTAAAACGCAATATAAAACTATTATAAATACGTTTACTAGTTTTTCTGCTATCTTATGTATATTATATTTACGAAAACAAATATGATAATATTCACTGCATAGTGGAATTCTATATCCCACAACTGTCTCAGAAAAGGAAAGACTTCAAGTTCGAAAAAAAGTTATTGACTGCAATATGTATATCTTTTGAAACAAGAGACAAGAATGTCTTCTTCTTTCATATTAATATATAATTTATCTACAGGTAGTAGCGTGAATAAAATGTAAAACTTCAGAATTCTGGGCGAACTCGATTCACAATTCTGGAAGAGAGCTATATTTATTCATATAGACATTGTGTTCCGATATTATTCTAAGGAAATCCATGCTTTTTTGTAGAGAAAGAAGTTCCTAGTAGGTAGAAAAAAGCTTTTACTTCAGAGAAATCGTACCTACGAGGAAAAAGCCACTTTGGAAGAGGGGTTAAAATTTTTTGTTCCAGCAGTGGCATATTTCACTCCCTTTCGCTTTCTGTATTTTCTGTTTAGAAACAGAATCCACAGTCAATCTTTTATATCACTTTTATAAGAGAATGTGGATAAACTAAATAAAGAATTTACTGAAGAATGATAATTTATTTCGTAAATGTCCAAAAGAATATTGAATTTAGAGAAATAGATGTAGTACCACAGTTAAAAATGCGAAAAAGATAAATGAAATTGGTAAAAAATAATTTAAGGAATCCATAAATCCGTATTATATCAATAAAAATTTATATAAGTATATTACAAATTATTCAGAAATAAAAAAAATGGCATTTTCTTAAAAGTTGAGGTAAAAATAAAATTCAGTTAAAATGAACAGGATTTAAAACCTGATTGCCCATTCATTCTTGTTGATTAGCTCAAAAATGCGAGTCTCCAGCGGAGAAACTTAGTCTTGCATGATTTAGGGTACGATTTCTTATAGATTTCCTTAATAGATATCTCGAGTCGTTCACAGAAGAATATTATCTACAACTGCTGTAAATTTGGTGATACATAATTTTCCAAAAATTATCTATTGAATTAAGATCTGAGATACCTGCTAGCCATTCGAGAACTTTTCTATCCTGAGAATTAAACCAAACGTTTGCGTTGCTTGCAGTGGAACTTGAAGCTTTGACTGAATGGAACTTGAAGCTTTGAGTGGAACTTGCAGTGGAACTTGAAGCTTTGAGCTTTGCTTGTCCCAACTCAGGGCCATTTAGAAACTCAACTAGTGGCAACAGGTTGTACTTCAGTGTCTCAGTATAACATCATGATATTTGGCCAGTATTTGTAAATGCAGAGATGCCTGTCCATTGTAGTAAAAGATTACTCAAAACAACACTACTAAAAAAAAACTCAAAAGTTTTTTGTGCAAGTCATGCCAGTAGGAGTCCCGTCATCTAGATCGTTCAAATTACATTTTTTAAATCGCTAAATATCACTGATTGCCATTTTGGTCCATATGATATAAGATTTCTGAACCATAACTTTCTTTATGACTTATGATGTGACTTTCTGGTTGGTTTCTTTTTCATTTTGAAATGAGTAATCGTTCTTGTTTCTAAAATTCTTCTAGTATCGTATCCATTGATACAGAGAGTCCAGGTTCCTTTGAGTTTATTGGTCATTTTTTGGAGACTCGCCAATTTTTGGTTATGATGATTATCTGTCATACTCTTCACAGGCGGTCTCCTAGATCTATATTTTGCTTAATATTTACGTTTACTAGATAAAACTCCATAGAATTCTTTGATTCGTTGATCAAATAATAATTTCCAAAACTTCTGATTTAAATTCAATTTTCAAGTTCAAATCTTCGCAACCACATCTGTTCGAATTTCTTCCATTCACAGCATCTCGATTAGGAAATGTTAATGTTTGCAGAACTTTAGCACTCGAAGCCCGTGACGTCATATCTTTTAAATTTGTATACACTAATAAAAGATCTCAGAAAACTTGTAATCATGTCTAAACTTTTACAACAAGCAAATTTCTTTTTTTAAACCAAAAAAAAAAAATATTTAAATAAATTAATCTTGATCACTGCATTTGAAAAGAAGTTTTGAAAATATTTAAAGAGTTTTTTAAATTCTATTATCACAATTCTAATTTTTAAAATCGAATTACGCCAGTATTAAAATTTTTGTATTCCACGATATGTCTGTTTATTGTGGTTGAAACAGTAACTGAGGCTCAGTGAAATGGCTTACCATTGATATTTATGTATAAAAATTATTCGTCTCCTTATCCTACAATAATATTTTCATATTCTGAGGCATTTTTTTTTCTTTGCGTATAGCAATGAAAATTTTTTCTTTAACTCTTATGCATTATTTATACTTACTTTGCCTCTCTTTCACACTTAAAGCAGAGCAACTATCTTAAAAACGATTCCTTTCTTTTTGAAGAAGAGTCTACTACTGCTAGCAGTAGCGCAAATCATTTAAAAATTTCCCACGAATTCCTTATTTTTATTTATTCTTACATCCTTTAGTTTCTCGAGTATGTATCATACACGTTACAATTACATCAATAACAATACATTTAGAGAACAGATGAAAACTTAATGAAAACCATCATTTACATAATGTGTTTCTAATTCCTTTTAAAATAAATTAGAAAGAATAATAGTAAGAATATCATCTTTTCGACTTTCTTTTATGGAACCTTTTTATTCCATATTCTAAAAGTTCATAGTTCGACGAAGAAGTGTATTTTGTATCGCTCCTCTTTGACCGATTGGGTTGATAATGTGAGAACGATTTATAATTTTGGGGTTAATCCACATGTTCAGTAATACAATATGTCGCATTTTTTGAGTTATTCTCCTTTATATATATATATATATATATATATACATTAGAGAGACACATTTAGTCGATTCTTTAACAGACTTGTTCAAAACTTAATAGCGTTCCACAGCTTTCACCACAAAATGTGTGCCTAATATTATCTGATTATTATCATTGAGTTATTCTTTGCTGGGGACAGAAAGACGGGCCATAATATTTTTGGATGTAAAATACTTTTCACTCATAATATGTATTTGCTATAAGAGAAAGAGGGATGGGAACGGTATGCTAATGGTAAAAGATTTGGGATTTTAATAATTTTGAATGAGTGAAAGGAATTTATTTCAACAGTTTTAGATTATAATTATTTTAACAGAAAGTTCTAAAAAGAACTGCTTTTAAGAAATAAAATTTAAGGTTTCCTGTTACTGCGGGAAACAATGGCTACCATACAAGGAGTCGTATCAGCAGAGAGTTTTCCATCCCGAACTATTTCCAAGAAATAACCTGCTTATAGATGAATTCATTTTAAAATCAACTATAAATTTTGATATTTTTCAGAAATTTTTTAATGAATGTCAAAAATTAAATCCTAAAAATAAAATGTTTGATTTTTAATCGAAATTCAAAAGGTTTTAGAAGAAGGTAAATTTAATATTTAACATAACAAACATTATGCATACAAATGAATATTTAATTACTCAATTATATTCTATCAAAGAATAAAAAATCTTCTTTCAAGACTTTATTCAGAGAAATCTCTCTGTATTTCGTCTGGTTTTCTTTTCAAATATTTTTCATAAAAGATGCATTTTAAAAACCGCTTGAATATTCTATCCCATTATTCCATATTCAACGGAATCATTACCATATAAGAAAAAAATATTTGATTCGTATGTAATATTTCTTAAACAAAAAGAAATGATTTGTTTTATGTTAGAATTTGTAGCCCTAATTTGAGTTAAAATAATATTTTCAGACAAAAAAGTAGAACTATAAGATTTAATCAAAAAGGTAGAACTAATAGATTATTCAATAAATTTGAATAAATCTAACTCTTAAATTCTCTGTAAATGTTAAAATATCGAGCATTGCATGTTACGAAATTATTCAAATTAAAAATTAACTAGTAGCAAACAAAACTTACATTACAAAATTTTTTTTTTACTAGTTTAATATTTCAAAAACATGCTTTCAGTAATTGCAAGTTAATAATTCTTAAGGAATTTGTAATTTGTGGAATTTTTTATCATATTCAACCTGAAAGCAAAAAAAAAAAAGCAATAAATAAGCTCAGTAATTAAAGCAATAGAAAAGTACTGTTTCAAAATATCTTAAGGAATATATTTAAAAATTAAATGGAGAAATATTTGTTAGAAAATAATAGTGTCCCTAGAAAGATTATTTTTTGAATTTCAAAGCGGTTTAAAAATCATTTTTGATCAATTAATACGCCAGTGTTATTAATGTTAAGATTTTCAATTAAGCATTTTACATAACTTGTTCTTAATGGCTTTCTAAATAAAAAAATTATAAATTTAGAATTATTTTCGAAAGGTTAAATTTTTCTTTTCAAAAGAGTTTTAATTTTCAGTTATTTTGCTTCCAATGACAAAACCAGCAATCAATTGCAGCTATATTTTGTTTTTTATATGGACTGTCTAGTCTGTATAAAAGGCGAGCATTAAACAAACCTGTATTATAGCATAGTACATAGCATTAAGAAAAATATTCGAAATTTGATTTACGCTTCAATTAAGAATACCAATTTACTATTATTTACTTTGCTCAGAAATTTCTTTTTTGGATACCGCACATTGGCATTAAAATTAAATTGTTCTTAGAAATACATAAATAGCTCTAACTCAAGGCAAAATTAAAGAATTTAATTAAAAAAATTCCTTCTTTTTGAAATTTTCATCAAAAATTGAAAATTCTCTTTAAAACAATAAACCGTATGCAAGTTTAAAAAAACTCAAAATGTGCATTTTTAAAAATCGTTTTCTCCCGAATTCCGAACTCTGAAGTGAATCACTATTTGTTGACTCTTTTTTAATAACTTTTCTACTTTTTATATTTCAACTAAAGGAAACCTAATCAAAATATTTTTTTTACCAATTTTGCTTAAAGTCGAATGATAAATTCAATAATCCTTACAATTATGAATATGTAAACGTAATAGTTTTCGATATTTCAGAATATAAGATTTGTAATTTAGAATTTTAGTAATGAATAATCATAATTAAAATTATATAATAATATTAATAGATAGTAAAATAGAAAACGTTTTACTATTTTACCATAAAACTGCAATTTTCCAAAAAACACTTTGATTTTGTACTAGTTTCTTAAACTTCATGAATCTAAAGAAGATATTAGAAGTTTAGAAAAACAATACACTAACAGCAAAAAAAAATGTATTCGTTTATAAAATTCGTAATTAAAAATTATAAATTTCGAATCATTTTATATTTTTATTATAAAGCTGCGACTTAAATAAAATTATATTTTAAATTCTAGCTTTAAATTCTACATTAAATAAATCAACCTAAAAAGAAAGGTTCTTTTGAATCATTTCTGTTAAATATGATGGCTTAACAGCTAATAATTCATAAAAATCTTTTAATTTTATTTTATGTAATGTCAGATTTAAGACAAAATAAATAGACTTGCCATATAAAATATGAATATTTTAGTCAATCTTAAACCATCGCTTAAAAAAAATAAAGAATTTTCGTTGGTGGTATCGATTTTCTGTAAGAAAGTTCGCAGCAGGGTTCAAATAAAATATAAGTTTCTGTTTACTTTATGTACTTTTACCCTGTTAGAAAGAGATAAAACGCAGATCAAAGCAATGCATAAGATACTTAAGATTTCCTTCACAGAACTTTAAAGCAAATAAAATTCTCTTAAGAAGAGTTTTCTACTTGCTTCATAAAGAAGGAAAATAATTTGATATAATTTCATGATTTTATTATTAAAATTTTATATTTAATTAATCTTTTTTCTGTTCAGAATTCATTACTTCTGTCTTGAACGCTTTTGTTTAACTTCGCATGTTTGATGTTTGTGGAAATGGAATTTTTACGATCAATTTTTCATTCTTTTCTTCATGTTTTAAAGTAAAAATTTTTGTACGTTTGTGTATTTCTTATAAAAGCAATATAAACTTAATATTTTATTTATTTTTTCAATTTATTTGTCAATAAGTCGTTTAATTTAATTTATTCAATATGAGAAACACCATCTTTCCATTTGAGAAAAATTCATCTAAAAATTCATTAGCTTTAATAGTGTATTATGATTGTATATTTAAAACTACAAAATGGAAAAATAAAGATTATTTTAAAAGCACTCTATTATTACTACAAAAAAAAGTTACGAATATTTTTTTCGTTGTAAAAATATGGCTTATAACCCTTATATTGTAAAAAAAGATGCAATATTGAATAGAATATAAAGGAAAATTCTTACTCATTAATTAAAAATTTAAATAAGATTTAAATTCTAATTTGTTTAGAGCATTTCTAACTGAGAGAGCTTCAATTACGATTTTCTTGTGGATTTCATGAAATTAAAATGATTTTTTTCTCATTTTTAGCATATTAATGTAAAAACGTTTTTTAAAAAGTTTTTATTTTTATTATTTTGGCAATTTTTACCAAGGCAATTGAATTAAGGATAGTTCGTATAAAATTTTAGTTATTAAGTATACAAATAATTAAAATGTATTTTAAATAAAGTGTTTACTCATGTCTATCAATTTAAATAGAAATATTTATCTAATTATAATTCAAATATTTAATCTTGTTTCATTTCTATTCATATTTCAGGTAATGATATAACTTTTAGATAAACAGATCTTTTTCACTCTATAACAAAATTATTAATTTTAAAAAATAAATAAAATATTAAAAAAACGATAAAAGCGAAAAAAATATTTTTTGAATTATAGGATCTAATACTTAAACATCTACTTTTTACCTAAAAACTACACATTTAATATATATTGTATATATAATATCATTGAATATATGCATGTTTGAAATATTATGAAAAACATTAATATCTAATTTTGTTTTCGATATTAAATACATTTTAGTTTCACTTTCAAATTATTCTCACCGATATATTAGAATTAGTAATGTAAAGTAATAATGCCTTAGATTTCACATAAAATATTTAGTCTTTTTTTAATATTGGCGTTCAAATATTTTTAACTAATGTCATTTCGTGCTGCATACTGTCCTATCGAGGCTTCAGCTAATTTCATTGAAAAACAGTTACTGATGAATTCAGAAAAATAATTTGATGCCTGCATATATTAATAACATAATTGTCAAATTTCATTGATATTTGTTCCAAGGTTACTCAACTTAAAATTTTTATTCTACTTTCATTCATGAAAGAGAAAAATCGTTTATTTTGTATTTCAAAATACTGCGTAGTAAGACAATTAGCTTTCAAACTTTTAATGGAAGATAATGAAATTAAATTTTCTGTTGATTATTGACTTTTAGTGGTCATATTTAAACTGGTATTCACCTTCAAAGATGACACAAAAATATTAATGACAGCAAATAATCTATAATTTTTAACGAAAATGGGTGTCCCTATATTTAACTTTTAACGCCAAATGGGAAACCTTAAAAAACAGAAGTGCGAGAATACATTACTTTATCTTGGCGTTACATTAATTGGGAATACATTAACGTTTGTGCCAAATGATTCTGAACACGAACCCATGCGTGTGCGAACACAGCTGATACTGTAATGTATTTTGTTTACCTTCTGAATGAAGTTCTATTTTTCATTTTGTTTTGCTTTCGAACATTTTTTTAAAAGTCGTGCCATTGTAGTTAATTGGATAAAGTATTCTTAAAAATTCGGGTTTCATTTGCGTGTGTTCTTTAAAGTTCTTGCGAAGAAAATCTTGAATAAGAAGTTTCGATAAATTTTAACACAGAGAAACAACATATGCAGCTTTGCTGTTGTAACCATAGTAACCATTTTTGCATTTTTCCGAAATGAATAACTTTTTTTTTAACTTGAAAAATTCGGCTAAAATCTTAGGGTTAAGGGAAAAAACTGGTATGATGAAAAAAAATGAAAAAATAAAGTTCTTGCAAATAAAAGAAAATTATACGAAAAAATGTTATTTACATATATAAAATAAATTTTTATAAAATAAAAATTATTATCTTGATATAATTTTGGGAATTTTGTAAAAAAGTTAGAATTTTTAATAGAACTTCGCTTGGTTATCAGTGTATCATATCAGTAGACTATTGAAGTTTTATGATAATAAAATTCTGTTACTCTTTGTTTTCAATATAATATAATAGATATAAATACTTTGAATATTAAACGTAAAGTTATTTAAAAAGTTAGAGAACAAATTAAATGATATTCTTTTTAAACAAACAAGAAAATATGGTTTATTTTTCTTCCTTTTTCATATTTTTTAGATATTATTGACACAGTGCTCTCTAATGTAATTATTTAACTATAAATTGAGCTCATTTGCATAATATCTGCTTATAATTATAAAAGCACACGGAAATAATACTAAATTAAAAAACAATAGCCTAAAATGTAAACATAAAATTCTTTCATATTATAAAAATCGTGTTTAATTTTAACAATAACAAATTTTGTTTGAGAATTTTGGAAAATAATGGCATGAAATTGTTAAAATAATATACCTTTATAAAAGTATTTGTCTTTCTGTTTAAAACTATTTTCCGAATCCATTTATAATGGAAAATGAAAAGTAAAACTCTCCATTCTTTGACTCTAAATATTATGAAATTTTAAAAGCTATCACTACCAACGAACAGGGAACAACTAATATTTAACAATAAAAATAAAGTGCAAACGGAATTTAGAATTAGAAGTAAAACATTAAAATACTACATTTGTTTAGTTCTAGATACCATAAACTAAACAATTATAACTGAAAAATTATTGCTTAATATGGATATCTTTATAAAAACAAAATTTCGAGATTAAAATTAACGCTTCATAATTCAAAACATTAAGGCTTTTGAAAATTAATGATGCATACAATTCGTAAAATGTCTCCTTTTTTATTTTGGAAATCTTCAGCCTTTTAATCAATAAATTCATCGATAAATTTAGTTCTAATTATAAATAAATAAAGAATAATCCCAAGTACTCATAAAACACGAATTTTAATTAACCTGTTATTCTGAGAAGAAATAGTTTTCAAGTTTTTGGAAATAATTCACAAAAAAAGTTGATGACATGAATATGAAAATCCAAAGTTAATAAAAAATGCTTTGAAAGTGCAAAATTTTTAGAAGTAATACAACGGTGCAGCTAAGGGAAGAAACACTCCTTGAAGTCAACCGGAACCACAATTTTCAGATTTTCCTATAAAAATTTTTTACCATATTTTTAGAAGGTTCATATGAATTGATTTTTTCATGTTGTGGATTACTTCTGTAGAATAGTGCTTTAATTTGATTACATAAACATCAATTATCATTAATAGAAATATTGTTTTTGTAGAATATGGCCTTTTCAATATAATTGAAAAGAAATTGAGTTGACGTTGATATCTTTTTAATATTTTCTCCTATAACTTGCATTTATAGTGGTAGTGAGTTTTTGAAAGGTTGTTACAGTTAGAAGCTATAAGTTAATTAATAACCATGCGCAATTCAGAATGAAATAAATGAAAGCAATTAACAACCTTTACAATGATGAAAAACATTTCTTGACTTCAATAAACGTATTATTTTATCTAAAAGATACAAGAATTGAACTATAATATGAACTTAAGATCTTTATGCCGGATTTCATATTTGTAGAGAAAGCATTATAAACACAAAGAAATAAATTCCATTTCATATGTATTTTAAAAGAACTGTAAATTTGGCGCTGGATTAAATAAATTTCTACGATAAATTAAAACAAATAAGAACGAAAACGATAGAAACAATATATTGAATGCAAGATAAGCAAGTTGCACACACACTGCATAATTCAAATGGAAAATCAAATTTTCTTTTAAGATATTCTATGGGAAAGCTATTTAGAATATGCTACATTTTTTCAGAAAATCAAAGTTTCCAAAAGTAATGAATGACATTTGTAGAAAATTTTATTCTTATATCTGTAGATATAAGAATAGAATTTTTCACCAAGAAAACTATTGCATATTATCAACTGCTTTGAAAATAATTTTACATGCAGTGCTAGGCTAAGACAAGGCTTCATAGATACATTCCATAATATTATTATTCTCCATTTATTACGAAAAGAAAGATAGCTGTGTATTTAATCACAAATTTGTTAAAAAATAATCTAACTAAGAA
Organism: Argiope aurantia; assembly: GCA_026543865.1. Classification (NCBI taxonomy): domain Eukaryota; kingdom Metazoa; phylum Arthropoda; class Arachnida; order Araneae; family Araneidae; genus Argiope; species Argiope aurantia. The sequence continues at coordinate 197,940 of JAPMOR010108268.1, read as the reverse complement.
TAATAAAAAAATGCATTATTAAAGGAAAAAAACAAACAATTTAAATGCGTATTTTTTCAAAATAATTATGATCTAATAACTTACAATCGATTATTTCTGGATCATTAGACAATTAGGAAACACTAAAGCATTGCATTTAAATTAAAGGACATTAATTTTTTTCTAAAGCAATAATACTTTGATACCCATAAAATATTTTACATCTGAATAAATATCTAGGAGTTAGACCTTTTATCCTTGAACTGAATTTCATAAGAAAATTAACGCTTAATTCAAATAATTTCTGCCTCCATGAATTTTCATTACAGCGTGGAAATTTCTTTTTATTATATTAATCTAATAACAGGTGCCACCACCGGTCATAAAAAATACAAATTGCATCAATGCCGTAGTATATTTTAATCAGTATATGCTTATGAATTTATTAAATAAGCGGTTTAAAGATATTGGTTATAGAAAGATTTTCTGTAAATGCTGAAGCCATCGTCTTTCATTCTTTCGTAGAGTTCCTATTTTTACTATCTGACATGGATTATCTTTTTAATTTTAAAAATTTGATTTTTTTCTTTTATTTTATCAATTTTTGAAATGTATATTCTGTTTAGACCAAAGAAACTTCATTATTTATTTACTATCGCGCTTTATTTTTTTTTTTTATATAATCCGAAGAAGAATTTCTATTTCCCTAACTGGCAACATTTCAGTTCTAGATTAAGAACATATTCAAATAAAAAATCTTTGGAGTTCTGTATTTTATTTGACTTCTGTATTTTATTTTAAATTTCACTTTCATGTTTTTTTTTTCGAACTTTGTTAGTTTCTAAAAAAATGCTGTTATTGTTGCTTGTATTAAATTAAAATATTTTCGTATTCCAGGAAGTTATTTATGTTCACAGACATGTAAATAAATGATTTATTTCAGAATTTCTTTTTATAATTGTCAATATGATGGTGTTATATCGAATGAAAACGAAAATATAAATAGCCTGAAAGAAATTAAATTACGTTTTTTCATTTATGTAAAATTTTTAAAAAATTCTGATTTTGAAAATGTTAAATGAAATTGAAGGTTTAATAAGCTTTTTTTCAGAGTTTATCTAAAACGTTCTGTCAGCTAAATTTTCAATTAAATTTGTCTTCTATTTTCAGATACATTGTTTGAGTATTTTTGAGTTACTTTCTCATTAATAATTTATTGTATGCATTAAGATTTTAACTTGTTTTCAATATATCACATTTATTCTCTGATATATTATTTGAACTATTTGTTCATTAATAATTTATTCTATACAGTCAATTTTTTTTAGCTGTTGTTCTTAAATCTGAACTATTCTTCAATCGATGTAAAATATCCATTATTTTCTCATTCACACTTTTAATCAAAATTTAATTCAAATATTTATGCCTTTACTCTTTTTTTGTATTTTATTACAATTTTCACTTCGTTTCTTAATCTTTTATAGCAATCAATATTTTCAGCTTTTCAAAAATTAAATAACTTCTAATGTTAGCTGAAATAATTAAATTATTGTTATTAACATGATAAGCAAAGCCAGCCCTTAATAGTAGAAATGAGGAGCTAGTGGTGTTTAGTTGTTCACTATAATACATTCTTTTTGAAAATATTGCTGCATATATATCGCTTCAATAATTAAATGACAGTAAAAAAGCACAAAACCTGATTTTGTTCATCTCTTGAAATACCAATGAAAGTCAACGATATAAAACATTCTTGCATGAGAAATTACTCAGTTTTCTTCTATCATGGTAATATCTGTTATTGCATAAAAGTTTGATAAATCTTGTGAGATTAGTCCAACCAATATACTATTGGAAGATTTTTTACTTTTAGAACTTAGAAGAATCACACATCCTTTCTGTGGTCACATACTTCTGTAATTGTACTGTTTTAAAAATGTTTTCTTTAAATCCGTTTTGGGTACATAAGATTCTTATTTATATTTATAAACAAATGTCTAAAAGTGAATTGCCTTAAATAAGAATAATAGAATACAAATACACTACAATATTCTATCCTTTACAAATGTAATATGTTCTTTTTGATTGGAGAAACTTGAATTTCCGTTAAGATCTCTATTTTTCGATTTCTTGCTGTATCTTTTTACTTCTCTATTTCCCTTGCATTTTTTGCTCGCTTATCCCCTATGGTTGGTCTTTTGGATTTCTTCATAGAAATACTTCTTTCCTGTGAATGTAGTTTGCCCACATTGCGCATAATGAAGTAAGAAAAATAACGAAAGTCTTCGTAAGGGAGAAAAATACAGAGAGAGAGAGAGAGAAAACGTACAGAACGTGCATTATTAATTTGAGCATAGAAATAAATAATTTTAATCCTATGCGACTTCAGAAGAAACTTTTAAGCATTAGCATGTGGAAATTGCCAGATTAGAAGCGAGAAAAATCGAGGATTATGTTATATTAAAAAACTTTAATTAAAAGATTCTCAAAATTTCAAGCATAGTACATGTAATTGAATTATATGTTTAATCTACCCATAAGAATTATAAAAATTAGATTAAAAACCATTTTGAAATTAGTTTTTTAATAAAGCTTCAAGCATGAAATTTTTTTTGAATAAAATTACACAACATTAAAAAAAAAGAGAGAGCAAAAATGTGTGAGGGGAAAAAACTGCTTATTTTTCGAAGACAAATATATACATATTTTTAAATTCTTATAATTATTAATTCCGGGACTTCTAGCTGCAGCACATGAAGTCTATATTTAGCTATGTAGTAGATTCAGAAATTTTTTAGCTAGAGATAAGTTTTGAAATTGACGTTGATACTAAAATTCTTGCTTCTGTCGTTTAATCTTCTTAAAGACACTATCTTTATTAAAGCGGGAGTTGTTTAAATTTGCTCAAAGCAAAATTTATTTTCATATCAGTATAAATTTAAAAATATTGAGCAACTGATATTATAAAAAAATATTTTAATCGAAACATTTTAAATATTTTCGAATATTTTAGTAACAAAATTTCGCTTTTGTTATTTTATTTTATGTAAAAGATATCTTTAGAAGACACAATATTTACATTTCAGCAGCAGCTCTGCTAATCCGTATAAACCGTGATAAATATAGATAAATAAAAAAATATTGGCGCTGATTCTTAAACGATTTATTGAAACTGACTGATTGAAAAATTAATTTTCTAAATTAAATTTTTCCATTAAAAATTCAAAGAGTGAAATAAGTAAATAGTGCTGTTAAATTATTGAGATTAATTTTAAAAATCCAAACAAATAAACTGTGCAAATATAGTATATAATTCTATATAAAGGAAATTTTGTCATACAATAATTCGACTCTGATTGTGATTCAATAACTAATTTCTAAATCGTTAGAGATAGCATTTATTTCTTAGGAAATTGGCAAAAATAATAGAACTTAGTTTAGTTATATTAACGCCCCATTTTAAAGCAACAATAGGGCTATTTTGGGACGGACCTCGTATTTTGAACCACGTTCAGGTGGCGAAGACGGCACCTGAGCTGCCATTCCTTCTCCAAGCTTCCACACCACACCAGCAGTAAAAATAGATTAAATAATTATGAAAATCATATTTAATGCTATGGTCTGAAAGGAGGATTATACAATCAATCGATTCCATTTTTTCCACGCGATCATTGATAGGTCTTAAGTAATGAAATTTAAAGCATCATAGATGAATTTATATGGCAAATGATTGGAACTCTTTTGATTAAAAAAGATAGTGAATCAAGAGTAGTTTACTAAACACGACTAAATGAGTAAGAGTACAATAAAGATTAATTTTATCCGTTTTTTTTATAGAATGGCATTGACTTTTGTCTAACAACAAACAATATAATTTTCCACGTCATTTAAAATATATCTCCTATTGGAATAATATACATATCACTAAAGGTTTAGATACCAACTATTAGTCGTCATTAGAATAGATATCAAGTATCATACAAATTGGTAAAATCAGAATAAAAATCAGAATGAAAAAATTTAGCATCACATGATTTACAAAACCAAATGATAATAGATGATTTTTGTTTAGAAGAACATTTGTTCTTATCAGTAGGTAATTAATTGTAGCTTCTTATCAATAAGCCAATTAAAAAATTAAAACTATGTTTAATAAGAGGGATAAAGAAACACTCGTTTTTGTAAATCAATTTTCAGATAATCAATTTCACTATATATTTATCTCTAACAAACATAATTTAGGACCTGTAAGCGTACTAAATTGATTTTCCCCAAAGATATTAAAAAAGGGTATTTTTTATGTTTTTCAGTTTTTATACATGCATTATCATGGATTAAGTGCTGATTAAAACTGTCAAAAGCAAGCTGTTAAAGATTAGTTTTAATCTGAAGGATTGCAAAATATTGCTCAAGTTTATAAAAGAGGAAAGTGCTATTTTAAAATTGCAATTGATGATCAATCATGTTACTGTTTTCATTCTAAAAATATTTTTATAAATACCATTATTGGATATATTTTCAACAGTATGAGCATAAAATTTCTTTTCTATATGTATATACATAGGCACTTTATATGATCAGGTTATTTTTGCCCGAAATGCAAACATTTTTATTTAAAAAAATTCTATTAAGAGGGAGAAAAAAAAGGGGAAACTGAAAATTATGCGTTAGAATCTTAGATATTTACGGTTCAAAATTGCATTACTACTTATAACATAATTACCTTTACATTACTTTGGTAATTTACATGATTATTTTTATAAAATTGCTTTATTAATTTCATTACCTTATATAATAACTTCCTAAAATGCCTGGTTAATTACATGATACTTTTAAAACTAAAGAGTTTATAGAAAGCTTTGTGGTTTATAAAAATCGTTTACTGATGACAACATATAATCGTGAACTTCATTATTTTACATGAAAATATTACTCAGAGATTTTATTTTATTTCTGTAGTACAAATTCTTTATATTTTGCATGGAGATATCAGCAATTACCTCAAATAATCTATGGCTAAAAAAAAAGAAAGTTTTATAAATGAGTAGTTAGAGAAATAATAAAATGTAAAGGTATGTAAATTTAAAAACATGTAAAAACAAGCACGGATAACTTTTGATGTACATAAGAAGAAAATTCTGTTTTTCTGCTTTCACGACAGGCTTCTTTACATATTTAAAGTCGTGAAAAATGCGTGAAATAAATTTAATCCAAAGAAGTTCTTGTTTTCATTCATAAACCCATTTTATTTATAAGATGTAAGAATTTTCGTTAAAAAAGATTTTCAACATTTTCCTTTTTCTAAATCTCAATGTCAAGTTGAAAATGTGTATATTCTAGTTTCCCCACTAGCAAACGATTTTATTCTTATACGAGAGTTTTTATTTCAAAGGCAAAAACGATAATTGCTAAAAACAATATAAGTCCCTCACAAGTTTCTAATTATAGAATGACCTAGTTTCTTTATCAAAGAATTTTTTTAATTCGCTAGGAATTGTACATAAATAAAAATTCAAGATGATTTCTGAATTAAATTACTATAATTTTCTTCTAAATTAAGGAAAAAAAAAACTTGGAACGAAATACAAGAGTACATTAAGCTCCTCTTATATTTCCAAATGCCAAGTGATTCGTATTGCATGCTAAATGAATTGTTTCTATCCTTGTTTATATGGACAGCATCCAAATGGTAGACCGTTTCAAGTTACACATTGAAAAATATATCTCAGCTTTTGCTTTTAATTACTACCTTATGCGATTTATATGCAGAATCTTAAGTCAATAGAATCATTAAATACAGAAAATGTTGCTTTGCGCGTGGCCATGTAAATCTTTTGTCCTTACTTATTGTGTTTCCATTTCATGTGAGTACAGAAAAGACTGCATCCAGTAACCATCATAACAGTAATGAAAAATTGTCGCTAATGAGTAATCATCCTACTTATTAATATTGGTTTAGGGCGTTTATATATAATGGTATCCTTCTATAATGGATTCAGATTCTAAAACCATGCTTCGTATTAACGAATTTTGTTTTGGGTTGTTGTTACAATCACGTATATATTATCTATACTTTTCTATAGAAAATAATCTTATAAATGACAGTATGAAAAAGATTTATTTCGAAATATTTAATCTAAACTTTTTATATATACTAAATTATTTTCAACTACCAAATGTCACTCACAAGGAAATACAATATGTATATAAAGTACAGTGTATATTAAAATTAAATACTAGAAAATCAAACTATTAAATTCTTAAAAAATAGTCAATTTAAGTCCCGACATAAACTGTTTATACATTCAAAATTATTTCAATCTAACAAATTTCACTCACAATGAAATACAAGAAATTGAATTTTAAACATTTCTAAAATTCAATTTTTATCAAGATAAAATATTAGAAAATTAAATAAATATTAAATCCTTAAAAAAGGTAGTCAGAGGAAAAATAGGTTTATGGTAAAATCATACATAAATTCATTTCACTGTATAGAATGAACACAATGCAAGCAAAGTAGTTTAGCAGCTGTTAAACAAATATGAAAAGTCTAATAAAGTCCGCAGAAAAAGTCATTTTTTTTAACAATCACAAATTTACATAATCTCATATTGACGCATCGTCAAAACTGGAATTGCAACAAACATTCATTTGCTCGTTGCAATTCTAAGCTTGTGATTCGTCTACCTATTACTAGATGCTGACGCTACCTCTTCAGTACCTTCTTTCTTTCTACTACAACGAGTGTTTATCCAATTATCGGAAAAATCTTAGAAGGAAAGCAATTAGCCGCGGAGCTCATTGTTTTGCAAGCACTTTTTGACGTAGTTCGAATGAAATAACGCCTAATGAATTGTGTCCGACTTCTTTCTGAATTAATAACGTGGAAGCCACTAACTAATTACTGAAAAGCTATCACATGATTAACATCGAAGAGAATCTATCGATCGACTATGAGTTTGGTGAATAATTGGAGAAAAGTTAATGATGGATGTTAGTGTCTTCAAGTTTTGGTGTAAAATACCAGATGAATAATGGTTCACTATCCTGACTGTCAGCACTGTTGGAGAATGACCATATCTCTGACTAACTGATGTGAAAACGATTTGAAGTATCAGTTTGTTAATGAATTCTAAATTCTACTGTTTGTTTAATCAAAGAAATCAATTTTAACGGAAATTTTATTGTTCCGCAATCCTGATCCGCAGTATTGTTTGAAAAGATAAAATTCCATTAAGTAAGTGATGAGAAAAGGATTATAAATATCAGTTTGATAGTAAATTCTTAGTAAAGCGTTATATTTAATAATTGAAATTAATTGCAATTCAAGAATTACCAGAATCAGCTTCGTTAACGGGCACCGAGAATCGGGTTCAAGTTAAATTTTTTGTTCATCATAATTAGTTTTATTAATCTTGTTTTTATACATTTATTTCAAGCATAAAAATTTATTTAAAATCTTATTCTAAATTTATTTATACAATAATTTTTAAATCTCTTGTTGGATATTATTACATATGAAACGAAACAAATAGAAATATGAGCATCATATGAAAATTTCAATCCTGAAAATATTCATCTATTTTTTACTGAGCAAATATTTCTGTATTATAATGTTGGACGAGAAATATAAATGTCTAAGTCTTGGTTTTAGGTTCAAGGAAAAATTGCCTTTCATATGAGAATGTTTACAATCTTTTACCTCTTAATCTTTTCACCTATTTATTAATATAGATTTAGAAGTAATTATTTTGTAAGAGGGAAGCTATGTTAATGAACTAAAAATTGACTTCAGAACAGTGTTAACAAATTACGTCGATATTGTTTATCATTTTGGAGGCATTCGTGTGATAGAAACACCGATTTTCTGTTTTATAGCACAGATAACGGCTTCAATAATATTAGTTGCAAAAGAAAACAGAACATTTCCATTATTATATTGTTAAGTAATCCAAATAATGATTCTTATATAACCAATATCAGTACTTGTCGGTTTTAACGGTGACCAAAATGCTCCAAGAAATAATTTCGCCAAATCATAAAAAAGCACTCAAGTGCATAAATATATATTTATAATAAATATGTACATAAATATAGACCAATTCACGTGCGAATCACATGCTGTCAATTGAAATCGCTTAATTCGTGAAATTTTTTCTTGGCGCTTTTTGATTGCCGTTACAATCAACAAGTAACTCAATATCTTTTAGATATTAATAAAATCGACAGCCAAGCATCGTCTGGTTCTGTAATTGCTACAAAAAAGAGTCGATTACTGAGAAATTAATCCACTAAAGTCATTCGATATGAGAGGTACCTGCTAAATAGTCCCCTCCTACGTTGTCACAGATTGCTCAAAAGCCAAGTTATGTATATGAAAGTGAACATCTTAATTCCTTCCACGATATCGCATTGCTTAAAAAGTTTGTACCTAATAGCAATGGTTGAATGAATGCTATGGTTTGAAGTTGTTTATAGGATGTAAATTCGTTTCATTTAGACGTTTTAAAAATTGATGGTTTTTCAGTCTTCATATTTTTTTTCAGAATAAAATGCCATCAATTTTGAAATTGACAAAAATTGATGACATTTCAGTCTTTTTTTTCATCATAGCATGATATCTTAGGATTTCTAACGTTATGCGGAATAATAATATAATATATTAATGTATGCAAACTTCTGCATCTCACTTATATAAATTTATTGTTATTAAATAAAAATTAATACTTCTTTTAGAAGTTTTCTTTACAGCAAATATAAAATGAAGACATTCTAAATTATCGTAACAAATAATATATTTTTTGTATGAGTTTTTTTTTTAATTAACGAAAAATAAGATGTTCAACTAACAAAATACAAAATATTTGCTTGATATGCGTCAGTAGGACGTATTAGAAAAGATACAATGAAAAATTGTGACGATGAGTGAAAATATTAATATTGCTAATACTAAAATAGCTGTCCCTGTAAACGTAAATTTGATTTTGATATATTTATGGAATTAAAAAAGATAACAATGCATTTTTCACTGAGCAATTTTTAAATTTGGATTCATTATTATTTTGGAAAATAAATCCATCTTAGACATGTTTATTTCGTTTGCACAAAATATTTTATTTGTTTTTCAAATAGGATCTTCTAATTAAATGTAAATTTTAAAAAAATTGATAAATATTTTTTTAGAAATTCAGGATTCCTAATAATGCAAATGTCTGTGATACTAAAAAATCTCATTCCAGAAATTTTCACAATAATTATAATTTTTAGAACTTACTTTCTGTTATTACTGTAAAATAGCCTGGAATTATTTGTTTTTATATAAATTTATAAATAATTCTTTTTTTTCTCTTTGGAGAGTTTTGATATACTAAACAATTACACCAGTACCCCCCACAAAAGTAGGGGTTTATTAAAAAAATATTAAAATAGTTTCTTTTCCCCAAAATTCTACGAAACGGAGAATGTGTTTTTTTTTCTTTCTATTTCATACATAAACTTGTTTTATTTATGAATTTGCATTTTTGTCTTAATTAAAGAGTGTAAAGTAGATATATTTATCATTGTTTTCAGCATTTTGCCTTTTAACCCTTTTTGTGAAACTTTTAAAAAGGAAACCGAAATAAATTCACATAAATATATTTATTTATTTCATTTTTTGTTTGTAATAAAAAATTTGTTTGTAATAAACTATAGATTAATATTTATAAATAATTTCTATTCGTAAGTGAGACTAAACTCATAAAAAGAATCGAGCATTAAGTAAGTGTAATTTATTCTTCAGCCACAATAATCGGCTTTAACTCTACGAGTTATTTTTATTTATTCAGTTATGAAAAATCCACTATTCAGGAAATTTAACTCTGGGCTTATATTTAAGAAGCCACTATATTAATAACAGTTTCAATGGATGATAAACACATTTGATTTAATTTTATTTAATGCTCCTATTTTCGTGTAGAAAAACTTCTGATATTCTATATAGTTTTTTACAGATGGAATATACAAAAGTTTTAGACAGAATGTGTTGAATGCATGCAAATACTTAAATACTATTTTAAGAGGCCTTTTCAGTAACTTAGAGTTTCAAAACACTCTCAAAAATCAAAAGTGGATGATGGCTTTTTTTAAAATTTACAACGCATATGTAATTCAATTTTAAATTGAAGTTTCTATTTTTTTTTTAAAAATTGAATGGCTATACATTTTATAGTAATTTCATTTCATTAGCTTTAGAAAAGACTTATAAATTATCACCTTAATTGTTACCTCAAAGCATTTTGATACTCTACAAAAACGTTTTGCTGATAAAATTATGGTATTTTATAAAATTTATTTATGCAAGAAAATTCTTGATATTCTGTATATACGAGAACCTGTCTAGTGCAAGATTAATTTAATGGAGATAACAGAACTTAAAAACTCACAATTGCTTTGACTATTAAAAAATATTTTTTTTTATTTAGCTTTATAATAACTAATTTTTACAATATTTTTATAACTTATTTTTTATTTAACTTTGAATTAGAAATGTGCAGCAAGCACCAAAAAGTCAATTTATTTCTTTCAAAGATTTTGAAAATTCTAAGCTGCTACAACCATCTTTTAAAATAGAATTTAAACATTTATAAATAACCACATCATTTTCTACAATATTCATAGGAGTAAACAAAATTAGCACAAACTACATAATTTTAAAAATATCATTATACCAAGGTTTATTTTAGTAGGGATTATAGGATAAAATTCTTTGTAACAGAAAACCTTTTAAGCATTTAAAAATATAATGCTAGAAATTACATAAATAATTTAAAACATATTACAAAAAATTTTATCATGCAGAAATTTATTTTAAGAGTGATTACAAAAAAAAATTTGTATCAGAAGAATACCTCTTAAGGCAACTGTATAATTTTTAAAACTATTTAAACTATATTTTAGTCGTTATATTTCTACTTTAAAATGTTAAAAATCTACGTATCTACCACTTCCATTAATATTACGTTAAAATTCTCTCTTCAGTTTTTAAAATTCAAAAAAGTTTTTTTTTCATTGTGCTTAGTTATTGCTTTTTTTTAACACAGTGCTTTTTATTCCCTGCTGTAGTATTCCTTAAACCTCTATACTCGCTTTCAAGAATTGCGTTACAAATTAATATTTATCATTTTACACTACAAGAATGCATTTAATTAAAACAAGTAATTTTAAGTAGGAATGTACCAAAATAATTCTCAAGTCACGAAATCAGAGTAAACTTTACTTTCTTCCAGAAATGAAAAAGCACTTTTCGATGCTATTTTTTCCGCTCTCATTTTGCACGCTTATAAGCTATTCTCGACTTTAGAGTTAATTTTAAAAAGAAGCACGAAGTGAGCAAGAAAAAGAAAATAATAATAATAATAAAGAAAAAACGTCAGCGATAGAAAACCGTCCGAATAATCTTTAACGCTTTCAAAAAGATCCCTTTTTTTATTATTGTTCGAAGAAGCCCCTTAACTTCCGCGCGAATGTCACCAAGACGTTTTAGAATATTATGCACAACCTTGTGGAAGTGCAAAGTTTTGGGTGCTGAAAGCACTTGCTCAGAAGTGGAAAGTGAAATTAGATTATTTTTCCCGTGCTTTTCTAGGAAGCGGGTTAAAAGCCGAGTCATTAGACACCGAAAAAGAATGCAGGGGAGGAGAATCTCTTCGCTTTCACGACAATCATATTTGAAAAGCCAATCTGTGATTTTTAAAGTTCTCGACTTAAGAATATACCTTTGGAATACTAGGCTGAGTTAGGCTTGATTTACTTTAATCGGAATAGCATTGGTTTCGATTACAAAGACATTTAATACAGGAAACAGAATCATGTTTTTTGTTTAAAAAATGAAAAGATCATTTTAAATAATAATACAGGATTGACATATCAAAATCGTTTGATGTTTTTTAAAAAGTAAAGAACTAATAGCAAATAAAAGAATATGCGAGAAAATTCTTATCATGACAACGTTTGATGTGGATTACAATGTAAAAAAGAAATATATATATTTTAAATTATTAATTTCTTTGGGATACTAGTTAAAAAGTTGGACATTAATTAACAATGCAAAACCATGTTTTTTGTTAAAAAAAATTAAAATACAATTTTTAATAATAATACAAGAATGACATATCAAAATCGTTTGATGGTCTTTTTTTAAACAGAAAAGAAGTTATAGCAGATGAAAATATATGCGTGAAAATTCTTATCGTCTTATTATTTGTTGTGATTTAGAATGTAAGAAAAATATATTTCAATTATTAATAATTTCTGTTTGTTACTGGTTAACAAGTTGCGCTGCAGCGGTATTATTAATGTATTTTAGTTTCATCAATTAATAATAATTATATCTCAGGCTTAACAAAAGTTGATCTGCTTTATGTGTAAGAGACCAAAAATAAAACATACATAATTTAGAAAAATTAATTCATATAATTAATAAGATACATAATTTAGAAAAAAATAATTTGTAAAATCTTTTCAAAATTTAGTTGTTTATTAAAATTAATTTTTTGTTAAAAATTTACCGAAAATTATTTTTTTTATGAGTAACAGAACGTGTAGTATTTCATTTGAATTTATGAAGAAAAAGATAAAAGTGTTTCAAGCTCAAATATTATAACAAAATATAAATTTTATTTCTTTCAAGTTTCTACATGAGAACAAATTGTAACAAATATCAAAGTCGTGTTATTTTATAACTTACGTTTTTCAGTTTTATTGTGTATTTAAACTATTCTAATAGAGTCAAGTTTATGACATCAGAGTTCTTTTAAAACCGTAACTGACTCATTATATCTATTGTCTAATTTTCTCGATTTTTCTCTCTTATTCCTATATAAATTTCAAAGATATTAAACTGAATAATTCGTCTTTAGCAGTAAGGAATGATACAAAATACCGTGAATAAAAACGGCTAAAATTTCAATTCAAGAATTAAATTTATTTTAAAAAAATATAATATTAAAAAAACGTCATAATTCAGAAAAATTTGCGCGATAATAAAATTATTATTAATAACAGAATATTTTTTTTATTTTAAAACAGTATAAAAATTAATTTTAAGTGATAATATTTCCAAAAATATTATTTAAAAAAATTCTCTCAATTTTCACTTCACATTTCATAGAAAAAATAGCTTCATAGATTCATATTTTAACTTCTGAAATACATTCCTACCAAATCTAGTAACTTAGTGAAACAATGTCCTGCAGAACATAAAAACTTAGATATATTCATTTATATTATTATTAGATTAAAAAAATTAACTACTAATTAATTACCGGAAAAACTAATGTAATTTTCTGATAAAACACGATCTTATTTTGTCAAAAAATATTACTGGTCTATACATAATTGTGTTATAAAGAATCCTTAAGCTGTCATTCTTAATTTCTAGGAGCGGATAACTAACTAATTTTGATCAAATCACACTCTTCTCTTGCTATAGATATTATTCTCTTTGCCTTATCATTTCCAGTATATTCGTAATTCATATTAAGAGATAAAAATGCATATTAATGCGCCTTTGAATTTGCATTATTCCCTTCTTGGATTTTAGACATCCAGTTACATCACTGAGCTTCCTCTTTGTTAAATGCACGTGCATATTCATGAGATGCAATTTTCCACCATCTTGGGTACAGACAATTATACGCACACACCTGATTTATACAACTTCTTTGATATCAAATTTGTTATGAGACTTGAAAACTAATCTTGCATCATTCAAAGTACTCCACTAATCCTAGATATGAATATTTAAGAGTAGGCTTCCGTCTTTGATCAAATATTTCATCATCAAAATTTTTGTCATTTTTATTTTATTAAGACAGTCAAGAAATGCTTTTGTTTCCTTCAATTTCATCTTAGTGTAAAAGCTATGCAGAATTATAACAATTTAGTTCATTCCGACGGCGAAGAAAATTTCTCCCTTGATTTATAATTATTGCTAGTAAAATATAAGGAAAGTCTTAATTTTTACTATGTTTCAATATTGGAAAATAACATTGTACAATATTGTTTCTACAAATTTTACAATAATTACAACATTATGGACTTCTTTTGATGAAAGATTCGTTAGTTGGAAGTAAGCATATTAGCTATTTCTGTCAGTATTTTCTAATAATGAGAATGGTTTAGATTTAAAATGATCAGTTTATTAGAAATTAGTAGCACTTTACATTTAGTGACGGAGAATACTGGTATGAAAATTATGTTGGTATCAAACACCTCAAAGTAAAGAGTGTTCCAAAATTAAAGCAAGATTTGAATTTGCCACGATTCGCGCAATAAAGTGTTGGCAACCCTATTAAAAAATCATTGGACAGCTCCTAGTTTAGGGTTAGTAAAAATGGAGCGTTACCTGATGGAAACAACGTGTTAACGCAAGATTTGAATTAAATAAAAATTACAATTTTCTTTCTTTAAATTGTTATATTTTTATTAAATCATAAAGTACACAAGATAGGTTTACGTATGGAATAATACATAGGGCAAATGGCCATCAAGGTTTTGCTAGCACATACGCATTCTTTTGTCAAAATGTTTCATGACCATTTTGAATAAAATTTGGTTGTATTTCGTTGATGCAGCTTTGAATTTCCTCTTTCATTGTACGCGTGATTGAGGGCTTGTTGGAATAGACCTTTGACTTCAAATAACTCCATAAAAAGAAATCAAGTGGTGTTAACTCCCATGATCTAGGGGGACAATCCCCAAATTTTCGAACTATGACCGGCAGATTTTTATTATTTTTGAAATATTGTTCAACAATGAAGGCTTTTTCACGATAGGTTTTTTTATCGTGTAAGCTCCACTTTTACTAACCCTAAATTAACAGCTGTCAAAAGTTTTTTTAATAGGGTTGCCAATACATTACTGCTCGAATGGTGGCAAATTAAAATCTTGAGTTAATTTTTGGACACACTGTACAATAAAAAACGTTTATTTGTAGTGAAAAACTGATGTTTTCCCAAAAAATTACTATGTTAATTTTTTGGGAATCACTTAATCACTTAACACAATGTAAGTGAAGTGGGATGCTATAATTCCTTAAGTAATTCTAAGTAATCTTAGGCAAGACTCTTTAAAAATGCGATACATACAATTTTTTTTCTTTTACATCCAGTTCAATTTACCATCGAATGTAATTATCCAGACTTATCTCAGGGAAAAAATAAAACATCAATCAAATAAGATCTTCCCATGTAGAAACGAATCAACAGTGCGAAATAACTGTTTTAGATTTCTATGATATTATATTAGATATAAGCTCATAAAATGCAAATATTGTTATTGCAGATAATGAATGATTCAATTTTTTAATATTTGTATTTTTTTCTACATAAAAATAAAGTTAATTTCTCGAAATTATCTAATTATCCGGATATTTGATTTTTCGGATGTGGATTTTCCCAATTAGCAGGGATAATGAGAATTCCACTGTATCTATGCTTTGCTAATGATGAATAAAATTATTAAGGAATAAAAAGTTTCTCTGGCTATAATACTGGATATCATTATAAAACTGACTATACTACTTCTTTAAAAGGAAAATCTCTAATTTCTTACTTCATTCATACGCCTTATTAAAAATTTCGCCAAATCTTAAAATATATATATATATGTGTTAAAGTGGAGGCTCTCAGAGCTAGATTCTCTTGTTTAGCTCTCATTTATTATAATAAAAATGGATCGAAATATTAAGATTTGTTTTTATCGGAAGTACTTTTACAGTACATGTAAATGTTCATAAAATGTTATGAAGAAAACTCTATGATGATCTGAACGAATTAAACATAATTAAAATATGCATATAATGCTTTATATATTTATTTTAGATTAACAAGAGAGATAGACTAATGTATTAAACGTCTATCTGCTGTGATAAATATTATTCATATATAGACTTTTGCTTTTCAGTAAAGATACATAAATTAGTGGAATACGTAGACATATAAACTTAAGATCTGTCTGGTCAGATATTATTTCATATATTTAAACTTTTTTTTTATGCAGAAATATACAAATATCTTTCTCAAGAAACAAACTTCGCAATCATTTATGTATATATGTAGAGGGACAGTTTTTATAATCATTTACATTTACTACTGAAATCAACATTGCGTAACTTAGAATGCTAGTTTAGAAATATTGGTTGTTACGGCATCAAATTATTCTGTGCGAAAATATTTAATGATTCGCAAACATTTTCCTTTATACAAAATTTTTAATTAATGTAAAGATACAAATTGTGAAAGGGGGAACTTTCGAAATTTATAATTTCATTGTAGAAATATTGCCTCTAAATTCCTACATCATAAATAAAACTTAATTTATCCAAATTGAATTCAGCAATATAATTTGGTATTGAGTATTGGAATTTATCAGCATATGAAAATATGTTTGCTTTATATTTAAATGTTAAAAATATTGCTTATTTTTTAAAGAGTTTTTCATATTATTGCAGGATGTTGTAAGCTTCAAAAGTTCGTATTCTTCGTTCAATTTATAGATGCAAAATGTCACAAAAAACTTGAGTTAAAAGCTATTCTTTTTAAATATTATTTAACAGTTTTAGATTTTGAACGAATCATAAGTAAGACAATCATAAATACGAACGATCATAAGTAAAAATCTTGCTTGGTTTTAATTGTTGTTCAAATTGTTGCAAGATGCTGTAAATTTAAAAATTTCTTATTTTTCGTTCAATTTATAGATGCAAAATGTCACAAAACAACCTCAATTAAAGGCTATTTATATATTATTTAGAAGTTATAGATTTTGAACGAATCATAAGTAAAACAATCATAGGTGCGCATACGTACGAACAATCCTAAGTAAAAATCGTGCTTAATTTTAATAGTCGTTCAACCGTTGTCGTAAATTTCAGAAGTTTTTATTCTTCGTTCAATTTATAGATGCAAAATGTCAAAAAACTGAATCAAAGGCTATTATCTTTATATATTATTCAAAAGTTTTAGATTTTTGAGCGAATCGTAAGTAAAACAATCATAAGTAAACATAAATAAGAAGAATCATAAGTAAAAGGCTATACTCATCGAAATGAAAGCTGGATAGCAGGTGCAGGGAAAGATTGAATTTCAGATTCTACCCATGAATGCATTCATGAACGATTCAATAAAGCATCTTTCAAAGTTATATTGAATTTTTTGGAGATGTTTCTACTTTAGTGATTCTATGAAACAAATATTATTTTACAGAGTTTTTGAACACAGTTTTTTCTCATGCTTTCTTTAGTAATTGTAATTAAGAAGCTAAAATACATTAATAAATTAACGAATGTTAGAAAATGTATAGAATGCTTTGAAACCTTTTATAGATAACTCTAGATGAAGAATCCCGCCCTTCACACACAAGTATGGAAGTATTTTGGAGAAATGTGTTATGAATGAATTTTAAAAAACGTATCTTGTTTGTCAAACTTGGGAGCTCTCTGTCAAGCAG
Source organism: Argiope aurantia (assembly GCA_026543865.1). Taxonomy (NCBI): domain Eukaryota; kingdom Metazoa; phylum Arthropoda; class Arachnida; order Araneae; family Araneidae; genus Argiope; species Argiope aurantia. The sequence goes on along the minus strand of JAPMOR010108268.1, from coordinate 180,468 downwards.
TCTGACCTGTAGAGGGCCAACACGCATGTACATAGAAACACAAATATTCATCTTTATTATTAGTAGAGGTTAGCACTTGAATGAATGCCAAAACGTTCATAAACGAATACTTTTTTTATTTTCAATTTTATTTATTTTATTTTTTCAATATTATTCAATTTTATTTATTTTTAAAATTATTTTATACAGAATATTCTAATGTACAAAATATTACTATGATTTTCAAATTAATTTTGAATTAAGATGGTGAATTCTATTGCATTAATGAATTTTAAAAAATGTCATAGTTTCTTCAAAAATTACCTACTATCGGGAATGATTTTTAAAATATTAGAGTTCCATGATTTTTAAATAAATTATAATTGTAAATAATAAAAGACTTTGTTAAATATCATAAATCTGAGCTTAAATACGTGTTTATAACATAAAATATGAAGGTAGCTATATTCAACAATCAATTTCAATCCTCATAGGCCATCAAATGCAAATAATCAAATTTTTAATCAATTTTTAATTTACAGAAAACTTTAAAAGAATTTTCGAAAGGTAGAAATATTCTTCAGTATTAATAAGACAAAATAAATCATATTTAAAAAATATCTTTCCCATGCTTTGGCCAGTTTCGATTCAGTTTATTAAACAAATCTCAGATCTAATATCCTTTTGTTGACCCCAAACTCGCATACACAAATTAAATAATTTTTAATTTAAATCATTAGCAATTTAATTAATTTTCGAGAAATCTTCTCTAAAGCCGTCTTTATACTTCAGAATATCCGTACGAATAATTAAGAAAACAATCCAGTAGTTTGGATTTCTATAGAAAATTTTTTAAAAATGACGAATTTATTTACTTATATTTTATAGAAACAAAACGTCGTTCAAAGAACAGTCAGACTATCTGTTATGAAGCGAAAAACCATTTTTTGATCTACAGGTCTGATTAATTTCAAAACTTTTCTAGTTCTAAGGACATGGAACATATACTTCAGATAGAACTACAAATAATTCATATCGAATCAGTTTAATGGAAGCCATTTCCTGATGAACCTGAAACAGTTATTTTGAGAAAAGATTGTTCTATGAACCGATAGCCTCCAGACTTCAAATCATCTATCAAATGATTTGATATAAGACACGTTTGTCTGTAGAAATGGGAAAGAATTATTTTTTATAATCAAAGTAGAAAGATGAAGAAATATTGTTGCTTGTTTGTTTGCGTCTGGCTTTTATTTATAAAGTTCACAAGTTCTAAAAAAAGATTCTACGAATCAATAGAAAGATTTTTACCAGCTGATTATCTATTTAATGACAATCTGGAAAACGGATATTCTGCTGATGAAGAAACTGGAGTAAGTGTATGAACAATTGCAAAAAGGAAGTAATGAAAGAAGGAAATAAAAGATTTACAATTTTAAAATGTATCTCCGTGTACATATTATTTAAATTTTTAATGTGAATAATATCACTATATAAAATGATGCAACCAAACAGCCATTTAAATAAAAATAATTTATAAAAGTTTAAATGTTTCAATACAATAAGATATTGAAAATATTATATATAATATAATGTTTATTCTATATAATATAATCAAATCAATATTTGTAATATAATTTTGATATAAATGATACTATGAAGAAAACCCATACCTTACATAACAGGACATAACAAATTATTCTGAATCCACTTCCTCATATAATTATTCCTACATCTTTAAAGTTTGTTAAAAAATATCCCTTACTATAAGTTTCATTCAGATTTTTGAGAACAAATAAGTGGCGAGTCAGCAAGAAACTAGGAAAAAGTTCAGAAAGAATAAGAAAAGAGATACTGTAAACTACAAAACTCCAAATAAATAAAAAATCTCAAATGCAAATTTAAAAATAAAAACAAATTTTTTAGATGTGACTTTGATTTGAAAATAGAATTTGAATTATAAACCTTTCAAAAAATCTAAGACACAAGAGAAAAATTTGAATTAAAACCCTATGAATTACCTATGGTCCAATGCATTATAAAAATAGATTTTATCATTTTATTTGTATAAGTTATGAACATGTAATTTAAAAAAATTATGATTCCAGTGAACAATTCCGAGCATAATTTAGTGTATAAAATAACATAATAAAAACTTTCATGTTTTAAAAAAGCATATTAACGAGCTTTAATTATGTTAATAAATTACTTTATAAAATGGAAAAATCAAACTTAAAGTACGTTTTCTATTTTAGGGTAATCAATATATTTTCTCGTAATTTGAATTTCCTATCGATTCTTCATTTTTCTAAAATCCAAATACTTTCGAAAGTAATTTAGAAACACATTTTACTCACAAAATATTCTTGTTTTTAATTTTGAAATAATACATTCTATTTCTAGACATAAATTAACTCGGGAAATAATTTTAAATGGATCGCCGAATTGGTTGGATTCTAGTTCTTTAATCTAATCAATAATAATTCTGAAATCTCAAATCTTAAGTATTACTTAATGTTTTTTTTATTATTAATGGATAAAAATGCAAATACACAATATTTTTGATTAATATTTTTTAAAAATGAAAATCATACGCTTTTTAATTAACCTTGATAGAATAAATTTGCAAGTGATTTAACTTTGAAATCCTAAATAAAACAAAACTTGTTCTCTAACATCACTGAAAAATGTATCTTTGCTAATTCCAATACACTAAAGTATTTCTCAGTTTTCTTTTTTTTTACTACTGAGTAGCTTCTGGCATTGTAATCAATAACAACTCACTTCATTTAACTTCGCAACAGAAGGTTTTGACTTTACTGTACAAGCTCTGACGCTTCGCGCTTCTGCTTTTACCGCTACTGCTTTATTCTTCCGCTCTCACTCTGAGTAGAAAATCGTAAACGATTTTCTTTTTCAGTAAATGAAATGCCACTGATAACTTAGAGCTTGGACATTTTAGTTTTATACTTTGTTAATCTTTTTATATTCTTAAGAACTTCATTTTTAGAGACACCAATTAAAGTTTCCAAAATCTTTTGGCATCGTTTGAAATCACACTTTGAAAGCTTTTTGGAACAAACTGCGGTACATCAAAAGTAAAAAAAAATGGGCGTTACACATCTGAAAGAAAATCAAAAAATCGAACAATTTAGCAGCTGCAAAAGCATTCGTTTCCCTTTCATCGCTTAATAAACAAGAGTTAGAAGGCTGTTCCTCCATTAGCAGTAATAGGTTTAACCATGTGTTGGTTAAGTATTAAAGGAAGTTTAGAGAAGAAAATGGCTTGATAATGGAAATGTAGAATTTGAAAAGTGATACGAATTTTAATTTTTGGATAAAGAAAATGAATTTTATTGATTATTACATTCTAAGACTATAAAGGGAAATATTTCATGTATTTATAGAATTTTCCATTTAACACACTAGAATATACTAGAATCAGAATTTTTAACTATTCACTAGGGGTAAATTAGATATACATAGGATAAGAATGGGATAAAGAGTAATGAATTTTTTTCCCAGTAAGGAACGAAAAATTTAAATATGAAATGAAAATATATAAAGATTAAGTTAAATATTAAATCTCCCGTATTTAAAATATATAAATTTAAATTCGTGGTTAAAACTTTTAAAATTAAATTAAGATAAATTCATGCCGCAATGCCAAAAAATGGTCAGAACTGTAATTTAACGTGGAAGGAGAATTGAACTATTTAAAAACCCTTGGAGAAATGCATTATTTAAGAGTTCTTGAAAATGAGTGCACAAAATATAATAATTTTGTTGATTGAACCAGTTGGGAAGAATACGATTTGGTCAAGTTTAAAATAACAAATATTTTTAATTGCACGAGAAAGTCCCCAATTTCTATTACTAATTTCTGATTAAGAAATTGTTCCAGTTATAAAATCTTATTGTCAAAAATGTTATTTATAATCAACTATAAAATATTACAAACGATTAACTAAATATTAATTTTTAGTCAAAAACGATTACCTTTAATAATCAATTTCAATCAAAAACGATTACCTTTAATAATTAATTTCAATCAAAAACGATTACCTTTAATAATCAATTTTAATAAAAAAAGATTAACTTTAATATTAGAATTCAAGAATGTTAAATAATAATGTTTATTTTAAATAAAATGAAATTGAAACGAATTCTCTTTCTGGAGTTTTAAACATATTTTTAAAGTGACCGAATATGTCTGATCAACCGTAGAGTTCAGGTGTTCGATCCTCGGAAACGGATTAAAATGGCAGTTGAATTTGAAGTAGACATCTTTTATTCTCTCGGTACTTATCAGTAACTAATTCATATTGAAAAGCAAATAAAGTAGTTTAAATTTTGTACAAGAAAACCTAGGTAACCGAAATTTTTATTCAGCAAAATTATTTCTAAAATCCAGGACACAGAATTATAGTTTTTGTTATCATTTATATGCTTGTTACATTTGGAGAATTCATTTTATGGCTGGATATATTTATATCAAGACATTTGAAATTCTTATTTTAAGTCGTCTGTTGAAAGTTATATGATGCGATTGAAAAACAAGCTTATTAAAACTATTATCTTGTGATTTTCTTTCATTCATTTGAATGGAAAGTGATAAATTATGTTTTTGGTTATAACTTTAGCAGTGTAATATTAGTAGCAGGATTTTGGTAGCTTTAAAATAACTTTTATTTACAGGGAAAACTATAATTTAAAGAAATTTATGCATATATAATTAGATGTTCTAGCGTAATTATAACTTTTTTTCAGTAAATTCATGTTATTTGTATGTTTATTGATTTTCCATTTTTGAAAGCAATAAGATCAAAGAAGTGTGATCTACTTACTTTAACATAAAACTTTGAAACAAGTTTTATGCTGATAATTTAAAGAGATTTGAATGTGTCTGAGATTTTGAATATTAAATCACATTTAATATGAATGTAAATTTAAAATGAGTTTAAGATACATAATGAGAAATTTAATTCAACAGATATATTATGAACATTGTTCAAAAAACTCCTTTTTCGGAGTATTTATTAGTGTTTTGTTTAATATTACTAATAAAGGCGAATTTGTTTGTTGCTTTTCTACTGTTATTATTATTATTTTAATTTTTAAATTTAAAAATAAAAAATATTATTGAAACTTGAATTATATTTATTGCTGAAATTTATTATCAGGTAATGCTATAAGTATTTTTCGATTAATCGATTTGGTAATTTTTCGAAAATATTAAAATACTCTATTGCAATCCAGAATATAAAAAAATATTCAAAATTTCAAAATTCGAGCCCATCAGAAAGAGAACGGAAAATTTATCTCAAAATTCTATTAGCACAAAAATGCATTAAGTTAAATAAAAATATAAAATAACCAGCAGGAGCAATTTTCCCAAAACTTTCTCTTATATTCCACACTAAAAGTTACTCACTTTTCTCTCCATATATATTGTGAATCATGGGCAAATATTTATACTTCAGTTAGGCAAATATTTATTTTCACAGTCCTACATATGAGAACTTTATGCATCATACTATAATAAAGAAAATCGGATATGAATTTTGAATGTCTTATTTTTTACGACCGATTTGAACCAAAATTTGACTCAAAAGTACGACACATATATGAAAATTTTTCTTCATTTAAATCGTTGCATTTTTAAATTGTCACATTTACATGAATTCGAAAGTATTGAGAAGCAGACAGTCAGATCTCAGACGGATTTAATTCAAAATTTGATACAGATGGTAAATCTGAATTAGATTTTAAATTTGAGCACCAACTTTTACCCACATGGCTTTTAGGTTTCGCCTCTACCGTACATACTTGCACTCGAAAAACTAGACCAATTTCCTATTTATGAATTTCTTCGAACATTCGATAAAATTTTACAAATTTGGTGTAAAGATCTTTATAACATATTTGACAGACAATTGTTTTCAGCAGAAAAACTTTTTTGCCTGCTTAAAACATTTTTTGATTTATTACATTCGCAAGCAGAGAGACGCATATAGTTTCAAAAATGTGTTTCTAGAACATAGGGAGATCTGAAAGGTGAAATAAATAAAATGAATAAATAAATAAATAAATAATAACAAAAACAATAACATATAATAAATCTTATTGTTGCAAGTAGAATTACATAAAATTAATTCGCAACTTTTCCAATAAGAAATAAAACATTTATATTCACTATTATTTCTCTAATATATAACAACCATGCATTTATACGCACAAAGTATTACTGAACTTCGCTTCACTCCTTGAGAATAACAGAGCTAACAACTTGTTTTATCGTCCCTGGAATTACGAAATTCTTGCAGAACAATAGCAACAAAATTGTGGCAGATCCACCTGATTTGAGCCGGTTAATCCCTCCCCACATACAGAAGGATGATATTTCGAACATCTTCCATAGAAAATTCCATCTACATTTTGATGAAATATTGATAGGGCAATTCTGTTGCGTTGCGTTTTCTGCGGTCTGGCACCCGGCCTGGCCGTATAATGGGTTAGCAAACAATTCTTCCGAAATGGAGGAACGGAGCGAATCATCCAATCGTTTTCAAAACCATGAGTTCGCAGGAAAAGTGGGGGGGGGGGGGGGAATTTTGGTGCGAAGTCTTACCACAGAAAGAAAATTTTGCTTGTTCGAAGGAGGAAGATGCGCGCTTAATAGTGTAAGCTCTTAGCATATTATTGAAGATTTCTGGGCACTTCTCTAGTGTATTATACAGCATATCTTGTTATATTAGTATCGCTATAATGTATTACTGGTTGTGTTATGTTTACATACTTCTTCAAATTTTCTGATTTGATCCGTTTTATAAATTTGAAGCAGTTATATTTTTCTTACTAGATATGTTAAATTTTATGTTTTTACCTGTCTCAATTAGATAAAATAGCCTTAATTGTGGGGTTGCAATTTATTAATTATTTTAAGTTTACAATTTTGAGAGTTGTGTTTAGAAATAGTTTTATAAATGATAATGTTATTGGAAAATTTTCTTAATTTATTTACTGCAGCGTTTCGCCGAAAATTTAGGCTGTGTTTACTTTCAATTAAATATCTTATGTATAATTCAATATTTATGATTCCCTTCATAAAACATTTTTAAGTATCAAATTTTTAGAAATGAAAGCCGTATTAGTTTATTACATCTTCTGTTTATTGGGCACATGAACTCCCTAACATCCTAATTCCCATAACTTCTTAGTCCAATTAAATTCGGGATTGTCCGAATAATCTATCTTATAACTTTCGCTGTTAATTATTTTTCTTGTAAACTGTGCTGATATTACATTGATACTTAGCATTTAAAAATGGAAGAAAGTCATGCAATTCGAAGAAACAATGGAAACTATTTGAATTTCAGAGCAACAATATAATATTTTGTTCAAAATTAGGCTAAATTTTTTTTAATTGTTAAAGATTAGAAGCATTTTGCACGATAATAAAATTTGTATCATTAAAAAGATAATCTTTTGAATTTTAAAATAGTTTAAAAGCTAGTTTTCCGCTGTTGTATTTTTTTAAATAATCATGAAAAAAAAACACAAATTTGTATGATTTTTAATTAATTAAAATCCTAATTTAAATTTCAATAAATCTCTCCGAGGATTCACATTTCCACTCTTTAAATTATATTCGTGGCAATTTTGCCAGCGATAAATTTCATGGTCAATAAGCCAAACCACATGCACCCATACACTTACACACACATATTCCTTTATTGTTAATAGAGATAGAGATAAATTAAAAGTAGATATCTAAGCCAATTTTTATTATTATTAAAAGTATATTGTTATCACCGAAACATTTATTGTCGAAAGTTTTATAAACTTTTCCATTATTCAATTAAAAAACATTTAAGAACTCATAATAATCTATATATCTCATTACCTGTGCTAAATATAGCATTTAAATATATAATTAATGATTACATTTTCCCAAGTACGAGAAGAATAGATGTATTTGAGAATGAGAATGAAATAAAAAAATGATTTTGTAGCAAATGCTTCATTTCATCCATAATTGTTTGTAATTTAATAATGAAATTTCATTAATTATTCAATTGCTGGTAAAATACAACTATAATTGTTTATGTATTTTCGAAAATAAAATAGATATATGCGCCTGATCCAAAGCCAAACAATTGTTTTAAACATTTTTCTGAGCATTACATTTTAACCTTCCAATATATCAAGAATGAAGACAAATGTCTCCTAATTGGTTAAAATGTCTATAAAAAAATCTGCTCAAATTTGCGAATTAAATAAAAAAATACTTTTCCATTAATCGAAAAAAGTTAATTCGATTTTTGACATAATTAAATTCATTATTCCATCATATGCTTATTCAATTTTTGATCACGGCTCACCGCATTTAATTCTAAATTTTTTTTTAAAAAAACTAGTTTACACAATGCAGCAGTCACATTGCAAGTCATCCATCAAATAATTTCCTTTTGTATAGAGATATGTTATAATATTATATTCTTTGAAATTACAGAAAAATGTGCTTTGAATTCGAAAATTAAGCGTATGGTAAAACATCTGCATTCGCTGAAGCCTCACATTTCGATACTTCTCGCGAAACAGTTGAAAACAAGAGCTCTAGTTCTAACCATTTACTTCAGTTGATCCTAGAGGGCGCTTTCTAGTTTTCAACACAGCCTATCAGCAATTTTTTTTCATCTAATTTCCGCTACCAATTACGAATCGACGACGCTAGATTCGAACCGGAAATTCTACCGACTCAGAAATATAAAAATTCCCACAATGCATCAGCTCCCGTCATTCATTAATTGGAAGTTTTAGGGAAACTATAGACGCAAGAAAACCAGATCAACAGTTCGGGAAAATAATAATAAAAAAATGAAAAGCACTCTAAGAAGAAATAAAAGAGGGTCGATATGTCGATAATGGCGTCCTTTTTTAAGCTTATTGAGTGAGTACACATTCGATTACGGCCAAGATCGTAAAAAATATTCCATTGAATCAACCACAAAAAAACAGAGACTCGATAACGATAAATAAAATCGTGCTCAAGTGCTTGTGGAAATTGAACGCTCAGTACACATAATGGCTGTACTGAAACCATAAGGGAGATCCAGACATATTTTACTCTCGCATATGCTTGAAAATAACATTATTTCAAATTTATGAACCTTAATTTTTCGCTGGGAATGTCGTTCGCTATAATCGCTGCCTCGTGAACTCTCAAATGAGGTTGTGTGCTACTTGAGATATAAATATGAGGGCATTTGTAAATGGCAGTTATTAAGTATGTAATCGTCATTAAAGATGTTTCAATTCAACGTAGTATTATATTTTTTGGGAAAAATTAGTAAATATCCCAGATACCAATTAAAATTTGATTTTGAATAGCAAGCTCTTCACATTCGTTTTTTTTTCAATAGAAAATCCGATTTGATTTGTAAATAGATTTTTATTGAAAGCTTTTTCAATGGAAAATTTGTGGCTTTTATTTTGGAAAAGATTTTGATTGCTTTCATTTTAGAAAAATAATAAACAGGCGGATTCTTAACGATAGTAAGAGATATCGGAGTATCGTTAATTTATTTATAATTTATTTTTAGAAATAAAAATTAATATAATTATATATATAGAATTAATTTATATATAATTATATATATACGTATAACTAATATAGAATTATATAATTAATTATAGAATTACTAACACTAAACAGCTTTGTCTCCTTTCTTGGGTCTCTGACATATTGGAAGGCTAGAGCTCTAATAGCGTCATAGCCAATATTCTGGGCATTTGCAATATATATGGAATTATATAATAATAGAATAAAAAATTAATATGATTTTCGGTGACACATATGAATTTAGAACAATTCTGTAATAAAAATAAAGTCCTACACCAAAGTTCATTAATGAAATTTATTAGGTCTTTTTCAAACATACAGACAAGTTTCCTGCATTTAGATTTCGATAAAAATTAAATGCAGATCTATAATTTGAAAAATCAAATGCCAGTTTTCATTTATTTTGTTAGTATCAATTTTGAATAATCATATTCTCTGACTTACAGATGAATAAAAAAATTAAAAAGGCTTCTCTCCAGATTTCAAGAATTTGTGAGAAATTTATACTGTGAACGGATATTTGAGATTTAATTTTGCCAAGAATGATAACTTTCTCTTTATATATTTCGTGCACGAGAAAGTAGAAATGGAAGTTTAGAAAATTTTAATATATTTTTCCTTTCCGTTATGTAGCATATTTATTGTAATCATAGTTCTATAGCTAGTATCTTACAGATTAGAGATAGAGATATGTTTTTAATAGGAAAACACTTTGAATAACTTTAACAACTCAATTTTAAGTCTTTTTACCCAATAAATGCATTTTTATAAATAACGAATTCTTATATTACTGTGCAGGTCCGGTCCTATTAATAAGATTCAATAAATATTTTTGACATACTAATATTTTATACAAACAAAAAATCTTTCTTATTTCAGACCTTTCCAATGGTCTATTTGTTGAAAATTCTTTGCCTCTCAATGAGTGAAAATAAAAAAAGCAGAAAAATTAATCTTCTCACTTTCTCGTATACGTAATACAAAGAAAGTATTGTAAACGTCAAAAAATTCGGACCCGAAATTATGACGATTCCACGTTTTAGACCTACCTGAGTCCGAAAATTACATTTTTGGAAAATATCCGTCAATCTGTCTGCTGTGACAAAGATAATTCAAAAACGCTATGAGTTAGACGGATGAAATTTGGTCTACGTTCTTCACACCGAATTAGAGAATTTCTATGAAATTTTGAGGAAAATCTGTTAAGAGAGTCTATCTGTCCAGCTGTTCGAATATAAGTGAATACAAGTTTGTTTAATTTGTTAGTTTCTCAATAATATCTTATTAAATAAGATGACTGTGTCGTTTTATATAAAAAAATTTAAAGTAATAATTTTTTTTCAGCAGTGAAATGATTTAGTCAAATAGCATGAAATATAATTTTAAATTTTACTAGCTGGTACCCGGCAGCGGAAGAAATAATTTTGGAAATATTGTTTGAAATAGCTACATTGTTTAATTAGGAATGATAGAAAGAATGATATTTATTTTCTTGTCGGCAATGAGTACATTAATTGAAATTGAATGATTTATAAAGGTGAAGTACAAATTATATATGTTCTATTTTTTGACTTTATTATTCAAATACTATAGGGTATACAATATTTTTTTTGTTTTTCCCCCGTCTTCAGACAGGCAGCGGTAACAATGGGAATGCGTGGAATGAACACAATTTCTCCTTTCGACTTTTAGTTTAGAATAGTTGCCTCAATTCTTGTCGTATGTAGGTCTTCTGATTCTGATGCGCATGATCGGGTAGCACATAAACGCCCCCCCCCCCCCGATTCTTGCCACATATTGAATTTTGAGATTCTGAAGCAAGTGAATTTGCAATTTGTAATGATTTGTTTGTTATTTTGTAAACGATTTGTTTGTAAATTTTATTGTGTTCAAAATAAATGCTATTAATTGTACTATGCCTATAAGCTTCGTGAAGTACAAGCAATAAATTGCAAAAGTTTTATCGCAATCGCATGAACGGTACGGCAGCGTATGAAATACGAACAAACAAAAATTCATTTTTATATATTAGATCTACAGCATTTCTTTTTTCAACAGGAAATATATACCTATTCTTAACTGTTAGAAATTATTATTGATCTTACATCCTGTAAAAGAAACCTATATACTAATCCATTCTTAAATATTATCATCTTTAACGCAAATTTTGAGTTGCCTCAATAAGAATCGATTTAACTGCACAGAACAAGTTGTCCCCTGATAAGGATGAATCTCGACAGGTGATATCGAAGAGACCTCGAAAGTAAACAAAATCTGAAAAATCGGATCTCTCGAAACGGAGATTCGAGTTACCCGTAACCATGTCACGGCGCTATCAAATTAGTGTCAGTGAAATTTTGAAACTTCAGACGACTCTTGAATTTTACTGCAGCTGACAAGTACTTCAAGGAATTTAAGTGCCTCTGAAAACATTAATTGCACGCGCAGAACTGGAGATTGAATTAGTTAATGCGAACCGATATATTTAACTATGCTTTAAAAAAGTAAAAAACCTCTCATGTGTATTGAAATACAAGTTTGTTCTGAGACATGTCGAAATATTAAAGGTTAAAAGAGTCAATAAGAAATATAAAATATAGGAGATCTGCAATACAAACTTATAAGAGTGTACTAGAAAGTAGCAAATAGTTTTTTGGTTAAAAAATATTAACCCTCCAGCTGCGTATCCCGCGATTTCTGCGTGTTGGCAATCAGTCCATTTTCAATTATATCTCGCGTTTGTCACAGTTTAGTGTGTTTATTTTTATGATGACAGATTTTTTTACACCATATTATCATTGTGTAACATATAGTATCAGTTCACTTTATTTGAATAATATTTGAACTTATTTGTAAACATCGCATTTAAATAGTGACTAAATAATGAATTAAAAAAATTACGCAATCAGAGGGTTGTGAAATTGCTAGAAATATTCGTAACTTGAATTTCAATTGCATATGTAATTTCTGGAATTAATAAAAAAATAATTAGGAAATCTTAATATAGAATTTCGCAATCAATTTTATGAGTAAGATTTTTTACTTTTACGAGACTTCTGTATTTTCGATAACAAAATATGTTTCTAATATTTTCCCAAATTATTTATACGTTAGCCGATTAATTAAATTTTGGTTCTACACAAATAACGCCATCTATTAATAAATTTCAGAAAAACTTGATTTCAGGATTTTACAATACACTATGTGATGAAAAATAATCGAAAAATATCGTATTAAAGTACTTTTTTAAAATTTGTCCAGAAGTCCGAACACTGTCTTCGAAATTCAATCAATTAAAAAAAACATGAATTCACATTTTACAGTGAAAATACAGCCCCGGGTTAGTTAAGGGACATACCAAAATTTATTGAAGAATAGAATTTGGATTCATCCCTTTCACAAAACTCAGATAAACATTTGAAGATGTTAGCAATAGTTTTATTTGATTTGACAATATTTCTACGCATTATAAAAATATCATCTAAATTCGGGCAGATATAATTATTTTTAAATTGCCAGTTTTTTTCGCAAATAATTTGCTTGTAGAATGGAAAATTTCTACTTAAAGTGTTTAATACTTACATAATACGTGACAAAGTATTATTAAAACATTATATTCAACTCTAAAGTGAATTCTATATAAATTCGGGGAAATATGAGAAATTTTAGTGAATAATTTTTAATTGCACATGTTGTTTTCTTTGCATAAACTTTAAAATCAAATAAATAAGGATCTTAAAGCAATTTTTCCTCTCACAACCATTTAAACTCTTAAAAAAACCAGTTAAATGAGAAAACTTAATTTAAGGCAAGTAATTTTTCCTTTCATAGCTTTAAAACCTGATAAATAAGGCAACTTATATATAAACTCCAGTTGTGTATTATTAAGAATCAGGAAGATATAGACCTCTGAGTTAAATTTCAGTTGTTCTCTATGACAAATTAAATACGGTTTTCCCCCTAAAAAACTGATATTTTTTGAACATGTATCTTCAAATAGTGATACTGAATTTTATAAAAAAAATATACTAAATGCTCCTTCATACTTATGTAACATGTACAGTAGCAAATTAGACATCACAAGTAACAAAAATGTTGAAAATGGGTTCATTATTAATTGTGTACAAATTAAGATTACATAATTAAATTCACAATATAATTAAAAGCATCCGTATATCCTCATGCTTTTTTATTTTGCAAATGTATCAGTTGCTAATATGAAGGGGCGTCACTTTTCTCTGCAGTAATGGCTGTTACACCATGAGGCAGACTATCATTATTTTTTCGAATTCTTTTGATCCTAATTAATTTCTACGCTATATACAGACCAATAAAATTTATAGAAATCTGTGGAAGAATTTGAATTCGACATAGATAGCAATGCTCCACATGGACATACATGATAGAGCTTTAGTTTACATTTGCAAAAATGGCTTGCAGACACATTCCAAAAATTAGTGCATAACCCTTCCTTAAAGTGATTATAGATTTTATTTCATAGTGCATTCATGATAATTATAATTTAAAATCTGAAAGGCATAAAATATTTGAAATTATATATATATACTATTAATAAGTATTTTGATAAAAACATAAATTAATAAAATATTTTTTAATTAATGTATTAGTTTTTATTCTCTTACTGTCATATTATTCTAAAGCAATTTTTTAGTAAGTAAAAAAAAATTAAAGTATTAAATTATTTAAAAGCATTTCATTTAAAGATTTTTTACGAATTATTCTCATTGGAAAGATTGAAAGAAGAAGCCATTATAAAATTAAAAGAAAGAAAGAAAGGAAAAAAAAAAAAGAAGTTTTATGTAAGACAATTTTTTACACTCACTCGCAATGTACCCTTACCATGTTAAAGATCTTTTTATATTAAATAATTACAATAATTTAGATCTATTTATGAAATTGTGGTATAATGAAGATAATTATGATCCGTGCGATGGAAGTAAGAGGACGTATGTTTTTGGGAACATTTCTTTAAAGATCATATTTCACACAAAACAAACACAAACATGAAATAAAAGACAAGACATTAACGCACGCACACCTTAACAGAACAGCATCTCATTATAATAACAATCAAAATGCACTATGGGATGTGTACCTAATTGGCATTGCCATCTATTATCCAAAAGAGAAGAGAGAATAATGCAATGTTACAAAATCAAAATTATCAATAGAAACTCGAGTTCAGAATTTATAAAGATTTAGAATAATTTCTGCTTTTGGTAAATTAAAAATAATATATTTTCCCTGATACTTTTTACTGTCTCAGTTATTTTTTTATCCTTTAAAATACACATAATAGAGATTAGAAGGTTCATTCTTATATCATTCGTTTTTTTTTCTCTCTCCCAGCTTTGAGCAAGTGTACTTTAATTCTACCAAATTCTCCGTGCCCCTTCCAAACACCACAATCCTCTGACCCTCCAGCAAGAGCCCGAGAGAATCTCCCCCATAGGCAGCTGGCTAATCCACCAGCTTTTAGACCCTGGCTCCCAAAGCTTCAAACGCCTCAAAATCGTGACTCTTAACAAGGATTTCATCTCTCTAGAGCGAAGGCGAAACGCAACATTTCCATAATCTTTGTAGAGTTAACAGCTTCACTATAATGGTCAAATGCCATCTCATCTATGTCCGCGCCTAATTGAGCCAGCATACCTCATTTACGCTTTATCTGACGACGGGGGAGTTGTGTCTGCCCTGTGTCCAACTGGCTGAGAGATACTTGCCTGCTAAATGATCATTGGCGGATGATTCCATGGGTGAGAATAGAGAAAGTAGACCAGGAATTAAATGCCACGAAAAAACAGTTGTGCCTTTAATGCAATTGGGAAATTAAATTATCCACAAAAGTGCACAGGGTGTCCGAGTTTTCAATTGAGCATTTAATCCCTTTTTTGCTAATATAGGTTTCAAATAGTGAAATATTCATTTGTTTAAAACATCATATAATGTGTAATCATCGCTCTATTCATTTCTTCTTTTAACATTATTAAACTTTCGCATTAAAAAAAGTCCTGAAATATAAAGTATTGTTAATGTCTAAAAATTCAAATTCAGGACTTCGAGGAATTTTCCAGAATTTGATTTTTTTTTTTTGAAACCCCCACTTCAGTGAAAAAGCTCTTTAAAAGCTCTTTTAATTATGTCCGTCTAGAACATGATATATCAAAAAGAACAAAACCTCATCAAGCTAAATTTGGTATTTGTTCCTGACAGCAAATCAAGATATTTGGAACATTTTATATGAAATCTGTTGTCTGAAAATCTTTCTGCTGTTCAGATAAGGCAATAGAGCAACGAGTTTTGTAAATGAAATTTGGCAGATACTTTTATCAGAAAGCTTTTACTGCTGTTTCTAATTTTGCATCGAACATGATGAAAGGATGGTTGCTTATAGCTCTGTCTGTATGGGTGTATGCGATTATTAAAAAAACTAAAACACTGGAAATTTGATTCTTAAATAGGGAAAAATAAATAAAATTAATAAGACATCAATTTGACACAGACAGAAATTTGTTTTAATGACTAGTATCTTGTTTTTCATCTAAAATTTAAAAGCGTAAACCCGAATTTAATCAATAATTTAAATCCAATTACTTATAAAGTTAATGAGTTGGCATCTTTCTTTATTTTGTTTAACAACTTATTTTTAAAAAATATGTTTTAGGGATATACTAATTTTTTTCGAAACAATAATTATCTTCCCTTATATTTTTCATACATATTTTTTTAATTTTATGAATTGAAATTTCGTGTGGATATTTCTCATATAAAAATAGTAGTAGTAGATGGGTTTTTTATATAAACGTTTTTTATGATCTTAATATATTTTCCAGCTTTAAAATCACACTCATAGAAAGTGAAAACTTCACAAAAATTATTATCTTTTATATCTAATCAATAATTGTTTATTCATATTAATTTTTTGAAAATAAAGTTTGGAAATATTAATTCAAAAACAGAAATATGTTCTTTACTATCATAAAATTATTTTATGGAAAATGCGCAATGTTAATGAAACCACGTTAAGGTGAATAATAGAATTAAAAAAATTATCTGAGAATATATTAAATTTTAAAATGCAAATGGAAGAATGATAAATAGATGGGAAAAAAAAAGATTTCAATAGATGAAAAAATAAAAAAAACCCAGCTACTGTTAGATATTTTTCATAAAACTGAGAAATCGATTCAATGAATCAGTAAAATTTCTTTTAAAATATATTTTAATTTTATTCAGAATTAAAAAAGACCTGATATGAAATTCTGATATTTTTATTCTTTATGAGAGAAAGAGAATGTTTTTAAAGAAATATTAAAGATAATAATTAAAAGCCCCATTGATAAGAGATAATAAATACTAAAACTAAGAGAATTATTTTTTTTAAATATCCCATTACTTCAGTTTAATATTCCAGAAAAATTTGTGATCTTTTAAATTTATTTATATTGAACATAAATATTAATTTAGTTACTGATGCTTTCATAAACTTCTGGACATCTCGAAAAAACTGTGCGAGTTTATTAAAATAAAATTATTCTTTGCAATGATGTTTTATAAAAAAAAGGGAAGTAAAGAAATATGTAATAAATTTTATCACTTATCTAGTAAATAATTTTTTAAAGTAAACAGTGCTCAGATAATGACAAAAATGGTCTTTTTGATTCTTTCTTAAAGTAAATGATAATTACCGGAAATTATTAATTACAGCGTTGAATTAAAAGAAAAATATGTGTTTACTGTTTATGCTTTTCAACTGAGGCCTTTATTTATGAGCGCTTTTATTAAAGGTTAACTCCTGTATTCGATACTTTTTTCTTTTAATAGTAAAAATAAATATGGCCTATTTAACTTAGCTTTGTCCCCTAAAAGAACAATAGAAGTATATAAAATCGAAAAATGTTTCTAATAAAATCCGATGTATATTAAATTGATAAATGCTAAATATTTCACCAATAAATTTGTTTACGATCGTTTGGATTTGTTTCTAATTCTTGGCCAATTTTTATCGTTCAATGTTTTGACATAATATCTCTAAAAAATTACGTTGTTGCGCAAAAAACAAACTATTTCAATATACAAAAGCAATATGGCTTTGTGTATGAACTAGTTTATTGTGATTTTACCAAAATAAGAGAAAAATAACAAAAATATTTTTTTCTTAGCGATATATAGTAAAATTGCAATGTTTCTAATTAAAAAAAATGGCGCAATTAAAAAACTGAAAATCTTTGATAGTAAAAAAGGCGCCTTCTAAAAATCTACGGGAAAAAATGTTCCTTTTATTCACAGCGTATCACCGATTTGCGGAATAAATTCGTCTAAAAGCGATATACATGTGATTTTGAAAGCAGCAACATTTCTGAGATTGAAAGAATAGAATGGGTCCTCGAATGAATATGATAAAAGAAAATATGACAACATTTATATAACATAGAAAGTAAATCAAAGGCATTACCATACGCAGATCTTATGAGTGCAAAATATAGACGTCTGACTACCATACATTGTACTGATGAGAACTATTTGTCTCTTAGAAATAAATCCCATTGTGAAACGCCCTCTCCCTCATAACATTCAGTATGTAACAATGGCGATTTTTCAGCTTGTGGGAAGGAAGAATATAGGAAAATACCGTTATGGCACATTTCACCAGCGAATCCATCATGGGTGCCGTTTAAATGTTAATTTTTCATCCTGATTATAGTTTTCTTTTTTCAGAATGGAGAAGGTATTTTTGAACGTTTTAACAGCCTTCTGGTAACAAAATAAATAAATAATTTTCGCATAATTTATTAGATTCTTTTGGTTTTACTTTTCCAATCTCAGAATTTGTGAATATCTTTATAATTTTTATCGATATTAGAAAAAAATAAAAGTTAAAATAAAAGTCAATGTTTATAAAATTTTTATAAAAGACATATACAAATTTATGTATAATTGATAACTGAATTAGTAATTTTAATATCTCGGAGATAAACTAAAAAATATATTTGTTTCTTTTAAAGTTACTTTTCAAAACAATTCAAAATGCAGTCATCTATTTTAATATTTTTGAAACAATAAATATGTTGTTTTTCTGGGCACATTTTATTTTTCAAAACATTTTCAATTTTATGAAGAATGAAAGAAATTTTTTTGAAAAAATACAAAAGAGATACTTTAAAATAATATCTTTTTAAATTACCATCCTTATTTTTTTACTTTTTGCTACAGAAACAGAGAATTTTCATCAGAAATAATATAAGAAGTCATCAGAATAAGTGAAGAATAATTTTTCAGGATAAAAAATTCTTGTAATTTTTTTCATTACAATTTTTTTTCTGGGTTTTAATTAAAAGCAATCCTTAATAACTTTTAAAATTACTTATATTTAGGGATGTTCATTGCCATCCGTTTTATACATGGATAGTTTTAAAAAAGATTCACCGATTATTTTTAATATTCAGAATACTGTTTGAAGATGTTTAACAAATAAAGTTTTTCAAATATTAAATGGAAATTCTTCAAAATAAAGATTGTTTTTTTCTTTTATTTCTCAAGCATTCTAGCTAAAAAAAGGCCAATAAAATATTCTATCATAAAAAATTTTATTTGCTGGATCAAAGTCAAATTTTTGAACAATTCAAAATTTAAAAAGAGTTATCGTTTGGTCATTTCATGTAACGTCCAAGTTACGTGACCGATATAAATGAACGTAAAAGTATTATATCACGCAGAATCAACAGGATTTTTAAATTAACAGAAATGATTTGTATCCACATGTCACGTATCTAATCGTTTCTGCCAATTTAATTTTGAAGAGAGAAAAACTGATGTTACAGTTGTTTGCAAGAAAATATGCAGTAGGATTTACAAAGACAATCTTGCAACAAAGAGAAGAAAAGATTAAAAAGTTAAACTACAGTGAATAACAACCATTTCTTACAAACATTATTTGAATTTTTAACAATATCTACATTTCCTTACTTTTCGTTTACTACGTTTTTTTTTCTGCTTAAAGTTGCTCAGTTGTTTTCAAACTCAGTCTTTGACATGTATCATGTGATTATTAAATGAATATTTAATATGCATCACGTGGAAATTGCTCTTTCTTGACAGTAGTGAGTGCAGTTTAGTGATACAATTCGTTTGTCTATTTTTTTTAGTTCTATTTAGAGATGGCTTTCTTTATATGTGTATCAATTAAAGAGGAATACATTCAGTGATTTGTTCCTTTGGCTGATTTTTAATTGGCGATGAGCTACTATATGGAATGGTGAATTGTTTTGCAATGAATTCCTTCATCTGCTTATTAATGTTCAGTACTATTTAGTGATGAATGCGTTCATCTTGTCTGTTCATAACGTTGAAGATTAATTGTTTAGAGATGAGTTGTTGCTGATAAAGGAATTTATAAAAATTAAAAATTCTAACAAAACAGTTTGGATTATATAAAAAAAATAGATTTTAGGGAAACGCTTTCATTGGAGGTTAAAAAGAAGATTTTTTTTTTTAAATCAATTTCTACTTTTTCATTTTTTTTACATAATTTTGTAAATAATATACAAACTTGAAACAAATTTTTATAAAATTCACTGCCAGATGATGCTTTTGGCTTGAAAACATAATTTCTTCTCAAACTATGCAATGAAATTATTTTAACCGAGAATGCATATGTGCCGTTAAGAATATGAAAATCGGATTTCAAAATTCCAATTTTATTAATTTGAAGCAAGTTAAATAAATGTATAATGACAGTAAAACGCATACTTCGTTTTAAAATAGGTGTAATATTTTAAAGATAACATTTAGTAATGAAACGAATTTTATCTTAAACCTGAATGAATAGAATCTTATGTTAATAATATGGAATGAAATAACTAATAACTTTGCAACACAAATAAAAAATATCGTCTGGTTATGAAACACAAGCGACGCATTTTTTTAATTAATCGCTGCTATAAAGGCTTTGAATTAAAATCCACAATTGATGTGAAGGTGCTTTGTTCTCTATACTGAACTGAATAATTTCAGTAGTTTTCCAAGAAAAATGATTGGAGAGCACCAGAATTTGCATTATAATACAAAGAATCATTAATGTAGATGTATTAGATTTCTTTTATTAGCAAATTGAAGTGAATAGATGAAAAATATTGTTTGTAAGAAATTTCTTTTATAAGAGAAAGAACAGAGTCCCAGGAATTGTATGAATTTATAAATAGAATTTTTTGTTTTGTTTTAGCGGTTTAAAATGTTAAAAGGATGTAATATCAACATGATACAGATAAATATAATTGTGAAGAAATAAAAAGAAAATCAATGAAGTGCATGCCATTCAACAGCATTACGCAATTTAAGCAAACTGAATGTGCTATTTTTGAACTTATAGCTAATTTATTGATGAGTTTTGCGTTGAAACATTTGAACGACAGGGATAAAATTCAATGTAAATTAAATTTAACTATTATTAAAATATTTTCAATAAGTCCAAATATATTTCAGCTTTATCCATTAATTGTCATTGTAAACTTCAGTATCAAGATTTCTGAAAATAGGTTTCTAACAAAACTGTAGTAAACAATTGATTTAAATTGTATGGCTTCAATCAGTTTCAAAAATGTTAGAATCTTAATTTTGGAATTATTCATAGAAATATATTTGCGAATTCACTAAAATTTAACAAATTAATTATATTTGTCGTTATTAATAATATTATCTTGAAATGCTTATGGATTTGTTTGCTTATTATTATCTGAATGGAATAATTTATGCACATTTTCTTAAAATAAAAGCAAACGCTTTTATGAAACATATTTTACTTAGAGTTTTAAAAACTAAAAGTACTGCTTTTATTAAGATAATAGACGTCCAAAATAACTGAAAACATGAGGCGTGGATAGAAATCATCGAATTGTAAATTAAAATGTATATATAGAGTACTCGGATGATTTGGGGAATACAGAGTATGTTCGATTATTAAATATTAAATTAATATATATTTAGATAAAATACAGAGACGCAATTTAATGTCCTCAAGTGGGTTCATCAAATATGAAAAAAAGGTATTAAATCTTGTAACTGCCTAATTATAAGACTGGTTAGAATTTCCGCCATAGTAAATGCAATATTTCCACATCCAATCACAGTTATGATCACCGTTAAAGGCTGCAATTTTCCAACAATTCCCAATTACCACATGTGCTTATTCGACTACTAGTGTAATTTCCATATTTGGATATACAGTGTTAGCAAGAAATAAATTGTCCACTTCAGAGGGTTCTAGAATGCTGAAATAGTTCACATTAGATAAAATTTGACTGCATATAAATTTTAATACCAAAATTCACCAATAGATGGCGCTAAAACATAAATGGTATTTATTTGCATATATTGAAAATATTCAACATCATTTGCGTTTACTACGTTACTTACAATGGAGAAATATGCAGGAAACTCAGAAAAAACACCCATTTGCATACATTTGTTGTTTTCTTAGAATTGATTAACTTTTTTTTGTATACATTACTGAAAATGACACACAAAAACCTTTAGATGATCGATTGCATTCTAACATCAAATATCTTATTCAAAGAAATATCATGAATTACAAATAAGTTCGCATCGATAAATTACCTTTGTATATTTATTTCATTATGTACTTACGATTGATGTTTTTAGGAGGAAGGATAAAATTGATTGTGCTAAAGTTATACATAGGTTAATTAGAAATTATTATTATTATTACTATCAGCTCACTTTTCATTTTTGATACTACAAAGTTATTTCAATATGTCAGAATTATATATTAAATGAATTTATGTGCATGACAAACTTCATAATCTTCAAACAATAGTTTCTTAGATATCTAATACGCTTAAATGATTCACGATCAAAAATGGTTGTGGGGCATTTTTAATTGGCGCATAATTGTCTAGGCGCTGGGAACAATCTAGAGATATGGTAAAGGATAATAATAGTAAATAATATAGGATAATAATAAAGGATAATATAGTAAAGGATATATCTGCGAAATCCTGAAGCATTTTAGGAAGAATAAATTCTTACTAGAGTGTTTGGTCAATGTAATTATATGATAAAACATTGCTTTTAGGAAGATTAGAACCAATTTTAATAAGCTCTTTTTCATGATTTTACACAATATAGACTTAATGTGTTCTAACCTTTGAAAATCATAAGGAATTCAAGTAAACTAGATTGTCAATAATCCCATTTCGATTTTTTTTTATAGTTCAGCATTTTTAGAAGGTCGAATGAGGAGTGAGTTTAAATTTCATGGTGCAAGTCATAGATATGACCATGAAACTCAGACAAGTGGTACTCTCTAAAATGTTTAGGAAAATGAAATACAAGACGAGTCAGAAGAGTTAACCCTTTACACTCGGAAAAGTAATTCGAAGCAAAATTATTCACCTAATACAAGGGCTTGTTTATTGTTCCGAAAAATATATATGATTGTTTTAAGTTGAATTTCCCTGAAAAACGAATCTACATCTTTTTACCATTCTGTAAGAATTTTTAACAATCAAAATTTAAAAATAAAATATCAAAATGATGCATCGTCTTGAATGGTGAGTGAGAGGCACCATTCGAATGCAAAGGGTTAAAAAAGGTAAACAAGTCAATGCCTGCGGATTTCATTGACTTCGGACAAGCAAAATGACAAGTAGAAATTTTATTTTGTATTAAATATATATTTTCTTTATAATTTCATGAAAACATAAGATATGCTATTAAAATGTGATTTTGAATCAACTACTTCTCAGACGCTTTCGCAATTCGCGAAAATATGGTTTTACCTTCTTATTGAGAGTCTACTTAACCTTTGACCACTTCTCATTGGTTAATTGTATCAAAATTTTGATACTGAAAGACAGATATATGATTAGTCATCTACATGCTTGCAGAGAGATTATTTCATCTTTGAACCACTCCTCAGTGACTGACAGCATCAAAATTTTGATACTGAAGGACATATCTGGTTTAATACCTGCCTGCTCACTAAGAATTTGCTTAATCTTTGAAACACTCTTTATTGGTTGACAGCATGAAAATGTTGATAATGAAAGATATCTGGTTTAATACCTGCCGGCTTACTGAGAATCGACTTAACCATCGAACCAGTTTTCATTGCTTGACTGCATCAAAAGTTTGATACTGAACGACAGATATCTGATTTAATACTTACCTGGTTACCGAAAATTTACTTAACCTTTGAACCATTTCTCATTGGCTGACTGCATCAAAATTTTGATAATGAAAGATATCTGGTTTAATACTGACCTACTTACAGACTGTCTAATTAATTTTTGAAACACTTCTCATTGGCTAATTGTATACAAATTTTGATACTGATTGACAATTTTAATGAGAGTCTACTCAACTTAGAGCCACTTCTCATTGGTTGATTGCATCAAAATTTTGATACTGACGGACAATTTCAATATATCAATACCACATATTAAAATGTATTTGTACTGCTTGTTTCATTTTTGAGGCATTGAATTCACATATTCACGAGCACAGACCCAGTTAGATAGTTATCCGTTTGACGAGTTTGGACCAAAATTTCATTCAGATGTACAAGCTTTATAATAAAACTATATATGTCAAATTTCAACCTTGTGTTTTCTTGTGTTCACATGTAGACGGCAGGATAGACAGATTTCATTTAGATGTAATTTTTTAATATTTGATAGAAGTCTATAGTTTTTGTAATAACTCCTCGCATCCTCTTTCATTTTCCATTCTAGTTGCACTCTTGAATCATCAAGTACGCAGATTAATATAGTTTAAAATAATTTTTTTCTGATTGCGAGTGATTTAACTCGTAACTGGAGACACGAATTTCCTCAATCGGCCACAGACATGGAATCAAGACATGAATTCCATTGTTATTTTCCTTTTTTTTTTTTGCCTTTTGTAATCTTTTATACATTTACCATTTGATTGGCTCAGTATAACGAAATATGTCTCTTGCGTCAATAAATTACACAAAACCAACTTGTAAACCGCATTGGAACTTGTTTCGGAAACAATTCATTCTGGAAATCATAGTAGTTACCAAAAATATTAATATTAAAAATGTTAAATTTTATAATATTAAATTTAGGAAAGATGTTATTTATTTCGTTCAGATATTACGGAATTACACTAATATTAATAACTATTAGAATTTAACAAACAAAAATAAAAAGCACAATATTTTAAAATAATTTTTAAAAATATTTCTTTATTCTTTTTGCATTATTCAAATTGAAAGCAGTTTCAGAGACATGGAATCAATGACTACATAAATGACAAAAAAATTCTAACAACTTTCATTCTAACAAAAGCCTAAGTAATTCTTAGATTTTTGCCAACATACTGCTAAAAGAACAACTTGAAAGTACAGAGAAGATGACTGTATTCAAGAACAAAATACCGCGTGATAGTCATAATTAATAAACAACGCGGAGTCATTTTGGCTGCAGGCTCCAGTTATGGGTTAAAATGAAGTATTCCTCAACGTATCGGTGCTGACTATTTTTGCCATTAGAAAAATATTCTCTTTTCATGCATCGCCTACAAAAAATGAAAATAAATCGCTGCTGACCTATTTGTATAAAAGATTAATGATAAATAAGTACTCCAACTTCATCAAGAGGAAATATATAAAATTCATCTACTGGAAGTAATTTTTTTTTAAACATAACATTACTTTTTATGGTTCTGATGAATAAATGCATTTGAGCTTCTTCAAAAATTACATGGTTAGAAGTAAACCCATTTCTTTGTAAGTGCACAGTAAAGGATGAGAAATTATCTGTCTTTCATGGGGTTCATTATTCAACGATGCAATATTACTAAAAAATCAGATTTCGACAACAATATTTAAAGATGCTAGGCAAGAGTTTGTAGATTTATTCTGCTGAAATCGTATTTATTGAATCCTGAAAATGGTCCATAATAAATGATTATTTTACTCTATTACCAACATTACATTTTCCTGATATATTCATGTTTTTGTCATGTATATTTAAGTATAAAAAGCAGAGGAAATCTGGATTGTTGAATGAAGCCTTTTTAATGTAAATAATATCACTTATCAGTTATTTTAGAAAAATAAAATAGCAACCTTATTAAAAGAATAAAAGAAATTTATTAAAATAATCTTCAAAAAAATTTTTGGAATAAAAATGGGCAAACAACTTTCGTATTAGATGTAATTTAAATATCTTGAAATTCATTTATGGTCTTGTGTTGCACATCAAATGCTCCGAACCAATTTACCTATAAATTCAATCAGTAATTTGCAGAGCATTAAATCACAGCTCATTATACAGCAATCAAATTAAATATTGAAAGACGTTTTTAAGTGAGCCAGAAAATCGAGATAATAAATTATTTGATTATAATATATAATACAAGTAATTTGATTTAATATACAATACAAGTGATTTGACTATAATACTAACATTAAAAACATAAGGTTTGTGGACCTGTCACAAATTTTCAGCCAAACATCTTTAAAAAAAGCATTCAAAATTTATTATTAATTTCTTCACAGTAATGCACCCTAATCAATTAGAAAATAGAGTTTCCCCTAATTCTTGATTTAACCTCCAAGTTTCCATTTTGTCTGATATTTATATGAAGGACTTAAGATTTTTATGCCTACAGAAGACCTCTTGATGAAAATTAAAACAAAATTTTTGAATCAAAGGTTTCCACAATAGCTTAGAATTGTACTAAATAGACAATTTTTGAAACGTATTTTTTTTTAAATATATTTTGATGACTTATGCATTGCCCACATTTCGAGCGAAGGTATAAAATTCCCTCATTCCTAATTAATTACTACATTCCCTAATTACATTCTTTTAAAGATACCTAAGATTCCCTTTGCTAAATCTATACGTATCAAAGATATTTCTATTAAAATCTCATTGTAAAATCAACGGAGGAGAAATTTCTATCACTTTGTAAAATGACGCCATTTTGATCATCACTCTTCCTTGTATATAATATGCCTCCGTGGTGAAATAAGTCGAAGTTAAAGTTTCTTTTCTGCCATGCACCTGCTAAAACATATTTACATTATATATAATGTCAAAAGGCATGACACACTTTTCGGTGTTTTGCAAGAAAATATGATTTAATTTATTTATATTATAATTGATTTTGTCAGAATTTGGTAAATAAGAATCTATCTAAACCAATTTATATTAGCGAAAATATAACTATTATCACCCTTTTCAGACTGATAAAAATACATTAAGAATATTACTTAAATTATAATACATATACTTAAATAATCCTTGTTTTTAATCTTCTATAAAATTAGCAAAATATTTTTTTGATTTAAATGTATTCCAATTCTTTTACTATCGCCTGCTAAAAATTCATTATAGTTTATTCGTATTGAATAATAAAAAAATATGCAGTAATAGAAACAAACTATTTCAGACGCTAAATTAAAATTAAATAGAACTGAAAATGTCATTTATTACTGTACTGAATGTTCTTAATAAATAACAGATTTACCAAAGGATGATTTGATAAATATCTCATATTTAGGCAACTATTTTAAACTTCAAATAAAAGCAACTTCTTTGATTACATTTTTTTTTCATTTAAAGAAATATTATAATTGTTAAAAAAAGAACTTAATGATTTTATTTCTTTTTATTCATTTTTTTGCAATGCTAAATTCATGGAAACAGAGCTGTTCGACAAACTAATTTGAATAGCCAATTTAATGCAATTTGAAAATGCGCGATCTGTATCTACCTAAATTAACATTATTTTTTGAAGAAATAG
This sequence comes from Argiope aurantia, assembly GCA_026543865.1. Classification (NCBI taxonomy): domain Eukaryota; kingdom Metazoa; phylum Arthropoda; class Arachnida; order Araneae; family Araneidae; genus Argiope; species Argiope aurantia. The sequence continues at coordinate 153,044 of JAPMOR010108268.1, read as the reverse complement.
AAATTAGAAATGTCACATTCCTGGTTCTTACAAATATTTAATGAAATGGAGTGCGCATTTCCTCGGCACACTTATTAATGCTAAACTTAATAAATTATTTTAATTCTAACATTTGCACTCGAAATAAATAAATTTAAGTAATTATATTTTATCAGTTTCGTTCTGTCTGCTTAGGTGTGAGATGTGTAAGTGTTAAATTGAATGAAAATACGTCTATAATTTAGTGTTGAAGAATAAAGTTGAATTGATTCATCGAATATTTTAAGGAAAATGAATAATCATTCATCGATTTATTGACAGGAAAAAATAGTTTGATTTAAAAGAAAACAAATGATTGATATAGTCCAATGATAAAGTTAGATAATCAATATAAGCAAAATAGGAAGCTGCCTAGGGTTCCACAGCTTTGAGAATTTTTCTTGCAGAATTTTCAAGGTATTTTAAGTTTTGCGTTTCCATCTTATTTCCATGGGCTTTACATTCAAATTTATTCAAATTAAAATCGAATATCATTTCGATTTCAGAATATTTTTTTCGCGATTTCAAATTCATTTAATCAGACCTTTTTTAGTTGGCTGACTGATTTGCAAGTCAACATTTTCGCAACTTTTTCTTATTGTCATAAATAAAGAAACAATTGTATAACAATAAGTATAAGAAGTACTGATTCTATTTGCCTCTTTTACAAGTGGCATCTATTACCTACGCCCCCCTACCCTAAGCTAAAAGGACAAGTGAGAGATCTGAATATTGTGTTCCTCTATATACAGAGACAAGGTAATATAAAATAATTTTATTAAACTCTTGAAAAATATCTATCTTTGAATTAATATTTGAAAACTAAATTTAAAAGTCCTTTGAAGTTTAAAAGTAATATCTACTATCTTAGAAAGATTATGATTAATAGAACTTATTGATACAATTATTCATAATATCTGTTATCTAAAAATAGCTTTTATATAGAATACTTAAAATTAATAAAAAAATAAACGGTTTTAGAAATTAGAAAAGTGGCAAGACCAGACATGAGATTTTAATTGCTTAAAAGCCTCTAGTAATCCAATATGGACAAGAAACATACGATTTACTTTTCAATAAATTATGTTTTAAATTTTTAAAAGGTTAAAAGTGGATTTCGTTTTAAATTCAATTCTTCTGTTTCGATTTCGAAAGATCCTCGATTCGATACCCGATTCCATAAATGATTTCGTGGCTTAACCATATGCCATACTTTCCTCTCTCTGGTGTAGTACATGAATTCAGTTTATATAATACAAAGAAAATAACTGAGAATTTATGTAAAAACTCCCTAAAGAATATTCAGTTGTCATAAAGGGTTTTATTCCTTAATCAACAGACAGCAAGCACATAGCTCTTTTGGCAGGACATTTGAATCACGATCGTATTATCACGGATTTAAAGTATAATAGTCCCTTCTGTCTTACAAGTGGATTATCTGAATCATAAGAGATCGGCAGATCATTCACTGATCTTTTGCAGAAATTTGAAAAGATTTGTACTTGTTCAAATAACATCTTCTAGCTGATGTGCTTTTGGAACTACGACATGGTCCATTTGGTTTCAAGTAAGGCGCTTTTTCGTCTTTTCGTCTGTTCAAAATTACGTACCCTAACCTTAACTAATACCCAGTTTAAAAATGGGAAAGAAACATTTATTTTATTGGGACAAAGACAATGGAACATAACATGTATCAACTGTTTTTTGAGATTGAATTTGCAACTATCTGCAAAAACGAATTACATTTCGTTCTTAAACAATTTATAAATAATTCGAAATTTCATATGTGAATAATCGATTTTGAATAAGTTAATATTTTGTCCTATTACTTGAATCGGTTTATAAACGCGCAATAAGCTCGAAAGGATCTGAGACTGTTTAAATCCACTGCGCAACTTACAAAAGAAGAATTGAGACATAACGAGGAATCGGTTGCAGATGACGTATGCATTTTATACGAGTCACATGACTTTGTCACGTGAATTACCTCCACTGATATAATCGAAATGCCATTCATTGAAACCTAAAATTGTGACTTTTTAGCGGAAGATTTCGCGCCATGGATGCTGTATGTCTTTGAATTCCCATTTTCATCAGTTCTCTTGCTCTTAGCATGGGCCGTCCTTATCCTGGAACTAAAACAAAGTCATTTAACTCCATTCGCATTACCATGCTATACAATCATCCAGACTGGAAGAAAGCTCTCTCTTCATAGCTATACTCTGATCATACATTGAATCAGTTACAGACTAACCATCATTTATTTAAGGACTGGCGTCTGTTATTTGGTAAATCATTACTAAAACTTCAGGTGTCAAATTTCATCTGAATACGAATTAATTTGAAAAAAAATAGGAAGAGATTCAGAGTTTCATGATTCGGCAACAGAACATTTTATTGAAAAGTCGTTTGAAATAATAAGTCAAAATGTAAAACTATGTTTGGCATCTGCTGTTATAAGAACTTTATTTGTGTCGCCCCTTGCAAATAATAGAATGACTATTTTCATAACACTAATTTCTATCTGAAAATATATTTCATGCAATATTTTTATTAAAAGGAATGAAAACTGTTTTTCTATTTCTTTTCTCCATATAGAAAATTAGCAGACATTTTTAAAATGAATTGATTTCAGATCAGAAATCAAATTAATGGTCAGGTGTATTAGAACAGGGGTGAAATTTCTAAAAAAGATGTGAAATTGATAGAAAAACCATGGTAGGTATGCTTCCATTCCAGGGTAAAATTATTTATATTTGCGAGTGGAATCGTAATTCATAAATTTCTTATTTTTATTTAAATGAAATGTTTTTATTTTCTACCTTGATAATATACCAATCAAAATGAATTGATCTTAAATAAAAATTCAATTCCAACCAAAATGGATTGATCTTAAATAAAAATTCAAACTGATGGAATCGGTATTAGATCAGACATCAAATTGACGGAATCGATATTAGAGCAGACCTTCTTGGAGGATCATAGCAATGGCGTTTCATTTCAGAATTAAATTACTTGCTCGAATTACAGTGTGAACGCTCAATTTATAAATTCCTTGTTTGCATTTTAATGAATTAAAAATTATACATCTTAAATTTCTACCTTGAAAATACATAAATAGAAATGGATTAATTTTAGATCAGAAATTAAAATTAACTCAGTGTTTCTATTCAAGAATCCATAGAAGTGACTTTTGCAATATAAGGTTAAATTACCCATTCCACGAGTCTACAAGAAACAGTAAAAATAATAAGTACATGCAGAACAAGAAAAAAATACGTGGGAAAAAAAAGAACAAATCTAGAAAAAAAGAGAGAGAGAGAGAGAGAGAGAGAGAGAGAGAGAGAGAGAAGGGGGAAAATAAGAACTTCCTCCTGTGGTGTCGGGAGAATTGCTCAAGAAATTCTTTCTCATCCCTACTTTCCTCCTCAATAACGATCGTAATAAAACGATAACCTTATTTATCCGTAAGAGGGGATGATGCCGTAGCACTCACCCCCGGATTCTTGAATACATTTATGAAGGCATTTCTTTATATGCTGAATCGTCAGTGGCACCGCTACACACCAAGAAATTCAGTAGCAAACACAGTGCATGCATTTATAAGACTTGGAAATTCGCCAGCAAAAATGGTACAAGTTGTAGCTTTGGCAGAACAATATTTGTTTTTCTCGACATTCCTTTCCCTACATTCCCCCCCCCTCTCCCACTTCTTTAGGAATAGATTGTGAAAATCAGGATGTGTTTGAAATTTTAATTTTAATTTTTTTTAAATGTTAATGAAATTTAATGATGCATGCTGCTTTCAGTTGTTTTTGATATTGGGCAACGGAGAGATTTAATTATGCTCTTTAATTTCATAAATAAAATTTTCTAATTTAATTAACTTTCATTCGGTGTACTACATATTTTTCCCTTAGCATTTTCAAAATTATATTCATGAATATAGAGAATATAGACTGTAGACTAATCTTTTCTAATATTTATTTATTTCATAGATAGATTAAAATACAATTTTTTAAATACTTATTTTTTTTTCAAGAATTGAAACTACAATTACTTCTCAGAATTCCAGCTTTAGACATTCTACATCTGTGTCGTGTGTTGTGACTTATAACACATTACAAGCCTACTGACAGTTATCTGTAAGCGATTTAATAAGAGTTAGCATCTATTGTTTTTACAGTAACGCCAACTAGGGCCAAAAATACGACTTAGCTACTGATGCGTCACAACCCTTTTTACGAAGCTGACATTTTTCATGTGTCACAGATCGTAATTTAGACCTGAACCAGAGAACAATTACCTCTGAACAAGTAACCCCAGTGGTATTACACTCGACATGGAGGACTTTGTGACCACGACAGATTTATACGCGACAGCCACCACACACACGGAGAATCTTCGGCCGGCTGGGTTCAAACTCACAACTTAAGGAATGCGAGTCCAACGCCCGACCAACCAGGCTATCCCGGTCCCCGTCGTTTTGGTATTCTACATCTACAGTTCAAATACAGAACACTAGATAGTGATGGGAAATAGGGTGATGTGAATACAAAAGTCTATTTTATGAAGAATAGTAAGACGAAACAAATCTGAGAATTAAGGAAACGGAAAATAAGTCTATAATAAAGAAAATGTTTTCTCTACCAACTAAATGTGGAGACTGTCCATACTATTTTCCTTTTAAGTTAACTTTATTATCTTTGTGAATCATGGAAGAAATACGGGAAGTCCTTTCCAATCATGGCACAATATCTAGTTTCTAAATGTTATAGACAGATTTGTGGTATTAATCGAAAAACTGCTCTGAATGACTTAAGAATTAGGTTTCATGATTTTTTCTAGTCAAAATTTAAGTTTTACAATTTCTATTAAATAGTAATTAACTTTAACTTTTTTTTTCAGTCAGTAATTTGTTTCACGACTTTTTTTTCAGTCAGTAATTTGTTTCACGATTTTTTTTCAGATGATATTTATATTTCATGTTTCTTTCAGTCAAAAACAAGGTTTCAAAATCTTTACAATCAAAAACTAGGTTTCACGATTTTTTCAGTCAATAATTAAGTTTCATCATTTTTTCAGTCAATAATTAGGTTTAATTATTTTTTCAGTCAAAAATTAGGTTTCATTATCTTTTTCTCTCAATAAGTATTCTGTTGGGGGGGGGGGAAATGCTATGTATAAATTTTTAATCAATTTTCCAGCCCTATTAGTTCATATTTAATAAAATATTCTTTACCAGCTAATATTTTAAGCAAATTAAGTTTTTATTCTTCTGAAAACAAAAATGACGAAGTTATAAAGCTTTATATTTCAGTTTTTGAAATCAATCAGCGGTCACTTCGAAAAAGAGCCGTGTGTAGATTCCAGATCCTTCAAAACAGCGAAATGTTAGTGTTGCCTCATCCGTATGAAGTATATCCCACAATTGGATTGGATCAGCTCTAAATTATTGTTGCATTCATCAAGTATATAACAATTGCTTCCTTAAACAGCAACTTATTCGTGATGCCTCCCGGTTTCGTATAGTAAAAGGTTACCTTACTGGAGTTACCCCTCTGCCTACTGGGGAGGCGGAGGGGTAAGGAAATCACTGGGAGTAGTTAGAAAACAGCCGGAAGTAGTTACAGAGCTGGGAACTAAGGTTTAGACATAAAGAACAAAACTAATCAAATTTACTTCATCTTAGATGATATGTCCTGTTATTAGAAAGGAGGTAAGCCTCTCCCACAATATTACTCTGCCTATCAGAAAACCAAGAACCATGCCACCATTCCGATATCTTTTCATCTGCTGATTCGTAGTACCCTTGGTGGAATTATAGTCAAAGGGAAATATTACCATTATGTCCTCCCCACCTCCCGACTTGACATAGTGTTCGGGTTAACTGAATTTCCGAGTCGCTTCCAGATTTAAAATGGACACTTATGAAAGCATTATAGCACAGGATATGATCGTTTTATGCGCCATTCATGCAGAGGTAAATTCTGTCTTCGGAATGAGAGTAATTAATCCCAAAACATTATTATACCTATTATGAACGGAAGAAACATCCATATAAGAAGCTTCTTAACCTATCTCCGATGTGCTTGTTCCTCTCATGGAGATAATAAAAGATAACCATATAAGGAGCAACCCCCATCCTAAAGTAGACTTCTGGGTGAACTGAATGAATGCCGTTATGGCAGTATGGTAGCGAAATTACAGATTGAATTATAATGTATATCACTGGTAACATACTGTAGGAGGAAAGTTCCATCATAGAAATGGAGGTAATTCGATCCCTGAGACATTATATAACAATCAGGAAACTAACTATTATGCCAGAAGTTCGTCCCATCATATCTAATATGACAATTTGGTATAGGAAATAAAAGACAAAATCGGTATACTAGTAGTCAATATTTACCAAAGAAATAATTGCAATAGTCACTCGACGTTTCTAAGAACAAACTCTTACGAAGCAATAATTGCTTTTTGATGAAGGAAAGCGAATAAAGATAAACGAACAACTTTCTTTAAGTTTCTAATGAATAAAAACAGCAATCACATGTTAAAAAATAATGGATAACACCATGGAAAAGGGGCCGGCACGTTTTCGTTCCCGGACGTGATCCGGCAACGTGATATTTAACATCATTACGGAGACTAACAGTGCCAACCGAGCTACGTTGCGTTGCCGTCCATAAGAACGACTCTCTACTACGGCTGGAATTACGAAGATATCACTTAGGAGATACAAGCCAAATCACACTGAATTTGTCCAGATTGTTTTAGGACTTTTTTTTCTGAGATAAGTAGAATAAACTTCGGTATGAATAACACTTTGATTTGAAATGAAAGTTCAGTGATAAATAGAATAGAAAATTATGAGATAATGAATATAAGATTCTCTTTAAGGGGACAGTGAACTGAATAATTCCCAAAAGTCTCTAATAGAGTCCACTGTCCCCTTAAAAAACATTTTTATTTCAAAATTGAAAGAATGATTTTTTTTTATAGAGAACATAGAAACTAAAACAATAAAGATCAATTATGAATGCTCATCTCTTTGCGGTTCAATGTACAGTCTAACTGAACATTCTGAAGTATGCATCGTTTTCACCTTCTTTTTAGATAATGTTCATTATGAAAGCCTTATAAAAGTAAAAACTCGCATTAATTTTTAGGTAATATAACAAACTTATATCTATACTTTTGAGCTTTCCAAATTCTGAAGGAATCTTTACATTTACATTATATATAATTATACATTATTATTTTTAAGATTAAAACATTATTACAGAAAAAACTGTGTCATAATGAAGAAATATAAGATATCACAAATAGCTCCTAAATATTAATTAGAAATTTTAAAAATACAAATGTCATTGAAATTAAAAAGATATTTGTATCATCGCTCTCTTACTTTTACTATTTTGTTTTTACCTCCACTAGAAATTTTTCCATACCTTTTTATGCTTATAAAAAGGAATGAGTTTTAAAAACTTTTATTTTTCTATGCGTAGTTTATGATTCGTCTAATAAAAATATGAATTTCTATTTTAATATCAAACACCCTAGTATACTATTGAAAACTAGCGCTCAAATTAATTTAACTATTCATATAATTCTAAGTTAATGCAGATGTTATAAATTTTATATAACAAATAGGACAATGTATAATAAGTATATGAATTTCCTGTGCCGATAAATGATGAATTTTCGTCGCTAATTGACTATATTAGAAAGTCAAATTTTTGACAAAATTATGAAAAATCTTTTTAATTTAATATTCTTAATGTTTGAGCTAGTTTTTTTATAGAATCGTTAGAATTTCGTTTCTAAATCCATTTTTGGAAAATTACATTGATTTTTATATTTTCATTTATACACGCTTCAACGCTATCTTACATATTTAGAAACTACTTTCTCAAATTCTAAACTTTGATAGAATTTTCTTACGAAAAACTCCATAAATAAAAATCTAAAGCATATTTTTTTTTGTTCAAAGTTGGTACTAGAATTCAATATCTTCTGCACTTCCTGAACTAGAGAATAAGTAATCTATTCATTTAGAAATATTTTAGTTGTTTTAATGCTTTAAAATTCGAAAAAAAATTGAAAATTTCACGTTATTTATAAGTCGAATCCCATTATTTAAAGAATGGATAAAAATGCAGCTTATTTTTTAGTTAAAGCACTAGATAATATATTTCTTAAGCCATCTGTAAAAATGTAAGCAAATCGTTTGATAAACCTCTAAACTAGAAGATGTTTGCTTTGCATCTCTTTAAAACCAAAAATAGAAATTTTACCAATTTTAAAAAAATATTTTTTCATTTAACTGGTTTATTTTGGTTTGAAACATATTTTTTCAGTCTTTTTATACAAATATCCAAAACTATAACTAATTTCGAATGTTTTTTAAAAAAATCCTCCCAATGATAACCACATGGATTTAAAATAAGTACTTAAATACTGAACTCACTGCATACTATATTTGCTAGGGTAAATCTATTAATATTGCGGTAAATCGAATAAATTGGAAATTATGTATAATTACCAGTGGTTAAACATAATTACTAATGATAATTATTCATAATCATCACAGGTAATTTATAATAAGTTATTGGTTATTACTTATAATCACCAATAAGTTTAAAACTTATTTTACTTATTGAGCTTTTTTTTACATTTATCACCAATAAGTGTAAAAACTGTTCTATTTATAGATCGAATGAAAAAAAAATGAAAAAAAAATGAAAAAATATCGTTTAATTTAACATGAAATTTTTTTTTTGGAAATTTTCAGCATTTTATACTATAGTGTAGAAACAACAGCTGCAGTGCAGCACTGCGCCATTTTCAAGTCTAATCCACTTTCCGGATTACAAAAGAAACAAGAATTCAAAGATAACTCAAAATTTTTCCTCCGTCGTATTCTAATCAGTAGCCTCCGGCCATCTCCAGGGTTAAATTCCGAAAATTCGCCCACTTTACGATTCAATTGGTGGATGTAAATAAAAAAAAAAGGGGGGGGGTTGTAAATCCACTCTACTAGAAAAATCAAGCCTCCTAGTGACTTAGATTCCAAGTTGTCGCAAACAAAGTTTTATGCGCGTTTCGTTTTATTCTTTCTAAAACTATTTATCCACTAGTATTTTATTCTTTATTCTTTTATGTTATTTTTGGCTTAGCAAAAGATTTTTTTGGGGAGGTAATGGCAACTTACAGATTTGGAATGTCTGCTGTAGGTGGAGAAAATAAAATTCGTTGGATTTATTTATTTTGGAGGAAAGAAAAAGACTACGGCAAATTTTTTTTTTATCCTTAAAAAAGGAAAAAAATGTCAGGTATTTAGATTTTTCATAAGATCGAAATGACTTATAAATGGAAAGTAATAGGAATATCGATATCTAAAATTATATGTGAAACGTTTTCTGAGTTGCCTATCTATAAAATTTTATTTTGACACTTTAATACAACGACATGTATTATAAAATACAGCATAATATATCAGTACAATTTATCTAACTATAAACAATCCGGAGTATAATTACGTCTAATATAAACTAGTTTAGAAACTGCACACTATTCCATTCATTGTTTTATAAATGTTTATAATTTTCTATCAATGTATATATACATTTATTAAACAGAAAAAACAGCAATAATAATAAAAAAACAGGACGTAGTTTAAAAAAAATTTAAATTTTTTTATTAAATTATTATTATTTATATATTACATTATTTTCGTTTAATAAAATTTCAAAAACTTAAATAAATAAATAATATTAATGATTTAATAAATTGTTTTATTTACGCTTAATAAAATTTCAAAATTTTTATTAAATTATTGATATTTACTCAAATTTCAAAAACTTACTAAATGTACACTTTGTACTGAAATCTTCTCAACATGAAAATATAAGTCGAATCTTCATATAGTCATCATCAGCAGTGGAAAAACCAGGATGAAATATTGCTAACAACGAATGAAAGAATTCATTTTCACTTCAACAGTGAAATATGTTATAAAATATACCTTAAAAATTTTTTTAAAATTAATTAAATATAGAAAAAATCATACGGCTAAAAACTGATGCTTTTAAAATGATAATTTCTGAATTTTAAGATAATATAAAAATAATTTTTTGCTGTTATATTTTCGAAAATAATCTCAAGAAAACGCCAAAATCTCAAGAAATTTTTAATTAAAATTTTAATTCAGACCACATAAAAAATCTCTTCAAGATATACATTCCCACCAACCCAACGGTTTAGCCATGTTTTGCGATATATATGCGAACCATTGTCGGTCTAAATCAAACGTTGTGACTTCTAGAACGCCATCATATACACATACATTCCTTTTTATTATTGGTAGATAATACTATATTTTTTTGTAAACAGCACTAGATGATAAATTGGAAGATAAATACAAAAAAAAATTTGATCTGTTTGTTTAGAATTATTGTCTAATATGACTTCCAATGTCCCCTTTGCTAACATCTAAACAACAGACTAATTATGCCAAATTTTAGACTTTTATTATTAACATTTGAAAAACAATTACAACAGATTATACAGTTTGAATTTTTAAAAATAGTTTTTTTTCTAGAAACAATTCTAGCTTCGGTGGTTTCGTATAAATTCCTTCTTTTGTGAATTGCTTTCAAAACAACTGAAACTTTTTCGAAACAACGTGGAACAGTTTCAATAGTGATTGGGATAATTTATTCTTAATATTTAATGGGTTATTTTAAAGAAATCATCCTTGAAAATTGTTATGAGGATCAGAAAATTTCATGTATAATGCTTAAAAGCAGCAAAAAAAAAAAATCTCTGAAGAAAACGCTCTGAAAACTCGAGCATACGCTATGTGAGCATTATGCCTCAAACAGAGAGTCATTGAAAAAAAAACAAATGGTATATATTAACAGAAATAATTAAAAGCAAATGGCATTGAAGTACGTTGTAGGAAGATATTTTTTAGTTACATATCAATTAGACATCAAACCATATTTTCTAGAAAAGCAAATTTAAACTACAAATAATTTCTAGCACAATTTTTAGCTTTATCTCCAAAATGAAATCTAGTTAAAATTATCTTGTTGCCGAATGGGAAAATCTGAATTCAGATTAATACATGAGCACAAACGAATGAATCAGATCGGCAAAAATTATTTACTAAATTGGAAAATATCACCTATGGATGAGATCCTGATAGAACAAAAAAGATCTGTTTGGTCATTCAGAAAGCCAATATTCAAACATCTGCCCTTGATTCTATTTTTTAGACATTTTATTAGAGCCACTGGTCAATGAGGTTCAGGATCTGAACCTTATAAAACATTCGAGATTACAATTTGGCTATTCTTGAATAAAGTACATGGATATAAAAGAAAAGAGAAAATAAATAAACATCAGAATTCTATGAAACACTTAAGAAATATTAGGCAAAGTATTAAATTTGAAAATTGTATTAATTTGTTATATTAATTTCTCTAGGCATTATATACAATGCTTAGGAATTCTATAAAATAAAAAGTACTATTCAGGGACGAGTTGAAGTGATATTCAAAGCGATTCCGCAATGAATCTATACTTTGTTAGCTTTTTTATTCTGCTATTTATAAAATGACTAAGAAACGTGTGAATATATATTCAATTTTATCTAAACCTTTGCCAAAAACACGTCTTTTATAGAATACTGGGTTTCGAACTTCGCCAGTATTTAAGTAAAGGGAGTCCCAAAATTAACGCAAGAATTGACTTTGCTACCATTCGTGCAGTTAAGTGTTGGCAATCCTAGTAAAGAAAACATCTGACAGGGATAGTTTAGGGTTAGTGAAAATGAAGCGTTAACCAATAGAACCTGTTTTCATTCAAGAGCAATATTTCAAAAATAACGAAAGTCTGGTGGTCACAGTTCGAAAATTTGAGAATTGGCCCCTTAGATCGTGTGATTTAATATCATTGGATTGCTTTTTATGGGGTCATTTGAAGTCAAATCTATATCAACAAGCGTGCATCAACTAAAATCAGTAACATTTATGCAAAATGGTCATGGAATATTTAGGCAAAAGAGTGAGCATATGCCAGCCATGCCGTGGAGGCCATTTGCCCTATGTGTTACTCCATATACATAACTCTATCCTGTGAACTTTACGATTCAATAAAAATATAACAATTTTAAGGGAAAAAAATCGTTTTTTATTTAATTCAAATCTTTTGTTAACACGTTGTTCTTTCGTGTAACGCTCCATTTTTACTAACCCTAAACTATCACTGTTTTTTTAATAGGGTTGCCAACATTTTAATGCGCGAATGGTGATAAATTCAAATCTTACATTAATTTTGGGACACCTTTTATAAACTGCTCCTCAGAAAATTGACAGGTGTCATCCTCCTCATCAGACCGCCGTTCAAAATAACACAATCCGTTCTAATATAACGCTAGCGTTACTTTCAGACGAGACGTTAATATAGCTAAACTAAATTAAACTAAACATGTAAAAATTGCTTATACTCTAAAAGTAAAATCTAATACTTCTTCTGATGCAAGGATTAATATAAACCCGAATCTCATTTTTGGAAAAGCTGATATAGTTCGAAAGAATGCGTAATAAATTTTTAGTGCGCTAAACAAAAGCAGTTGCAATAAAAGGCTATCTAAACTGGTGAACATTTTATCAAATATCTAATTTTAAGAACAACGGCGAACAAGAGTTTACTTATTTTTATTGACAAAGGAATTTAATCTTTTTGAAACTATTAGTTTGCAAAAGTTGACTGCACGTAGCAACATCAAATCACATCACCTATGAGGACATCTTATGTTTTTTGCTCAATTCTAAAATTTCTACAGAATTACAGCAACTTCAAGTATTGAATTTTAGTACTAAAATACAATCAGCTATTTTTAAAAACAAAATTAAATTTCATGCCAACAAGTTTATAGACAAGGATATAATGGGAAAAAATAAATCGAGTAACATCAATGTTATTTCACCTGGTCCTTTTTTTAAAAAAGATTTCTTATATACGAAATGTACAAAGATAAAATTTTAAAATGGTTAAAAACAAATTTTGACGAATCTCTAGGTTTCAGAGAATCCTGTATCCGAAAAACACTATTTTTGGAATAATATCCGCTTATCTATGAATATAATTCAAAAACGTTTCAAGATAGGCAGGTGAAATTTGGCATGTAGTCTCTGATATCAAATTTGTTAAGGTTACCATATTTTGGATGAAATCTATTTACAGAGAATCTGTCTGTTGTCTGTACGAGTACAAGTGAAGGCGATAATTATAAAACGTAACGATCTAGATGAATAAAATTTGGTACACAGCTTAAGAGTCAAAGAATATATTCGTATCATGCTTTGAACCAAATCCCTCACAGGACTGACCGTCTGTGAGTCTGTATATCTGCATAGTAAACCTGATAGAATATCGAAACGACTTAGAAAAATGAAATTTGGTATGTAATTTTGAATATTCAAGTTGTAGTTATGTGTCAAAATTGATATTAATTGTTCTATAAAAATCTCATAATGCTCACGTGCTATTCACTCTATATTAAGATACACAAAATTTCATGGTGGCGGATTCTAAAAATTAAAATAATGTCATTTATGACATAGTCTACAATTTTTATGCAAGGTAAAAGAATACCTTTATTAAGGGTCAGTTTCAGGATGACCAATCCCGCCGGTTTTCTTTCATTTTTATATCAAAAAATAGTTATAGAAAAAAATCATGTATCATTAACGTCATTTATTATTCATTCTTTTATGTCAGAAGTCTTATTAATAAAAATGTATGCATACCGTATGCGAGCAATGATATCAACATTTCCGGGCCACAACAGAAGATTTTATACCGCACAGTCCCCAGAAAAAGAGGTCTTTATTAGAACCATAAATAAACAAGGTATGAGAAGTGGCCGTAATTACGAGAAAGAATTAATGAATAATAAAGACACTAGCTGGCAATGTAAAGAGAAAAAAAATCTTCATTATGTTTATCCTTTTTTCGGACCATCTCCGGAGCACTGCATGTCTCCAGATATTAGATCAGAGTTCACAGTTCATAAAGTCCGAGTTTAATTATATGTATATTAATCGGTTTGTTGGCAACAGTTTATGCCTTTGTCTTGCGTTCATTAGCATTTATGAAGAAAAGAAAGCATGACCTGGCTTTATTGCTGGAAGTAGCAAGCCGTTTTTGGACTAACATTAAGCTTAGGTTTTTTGATTTTTTTTGTTTTACTTCACAGTAAGAAATTAATTGTGAAGACCTTATTCACAAAAAAAGAGGAAATGATAAGAGAGGAAAAAATGGTTCGTAAACGACCATTTAACACAATGTTCTCGTTTCATTAAAGGGATTTTGTAACTTAAATCAAGGTTGCTTGGTGCCTATTAATAATAATGATATCTCGGATAAAAATAGTATATTATTCTTTGATATAAAGCAAATATTAATCTCTACTAATAATAAAAGTGATTTTACGTCTTTGTGCTTCACAGGTTAGATCATTAACCAAGAGCTTAGAAAAAAAAGATGCATTAACAATTACTAGCGGCAATTTTGAAGATATGCGTATTTTTATTTTTAATAAAGATGTATAAAGTAAAGATGCAATTTCAATAAAGACGTAATGATTTTTAATAAAGGTGTATCGCATTTTGCGTTAGAAAAAAAATTGCCGAATTAAAAAAAAAATATCATTTTTCCAAACAACTGATTTTCTGAATGCTTTATCATAATCTAAATGCAGAAATTCTTAATTATACGAATCGAACAGTTAATGATATGCATATAAATTCACGGCATTTACAAAAGAAATACCTGATATCAAAGCAATAAAATTATTTTAATTAAACACTATTATTGATGATATTCCATTATATGACAAACAATTATAAACGATATATTTAACAAAGAATTACAACTTTATTCCATTCACGTTTTTAAAACATGGAGAGAGTAAAACTTGTTGCCTGAATAAGAATTAAAAGTAAGAGGCGGCGAAATAGTTGATTCGGCACAAAAATAACTTGTTTCGGGAAAATTTTCGATAAAATATCTTTCCTAGATGTAAACAAGTCAATGAAAAATGTTTCTAATTAAAAATTGATCCTCTTTTTCAATAAACTCAGGGGGAAAAAGATGCAAAAATCTGAATTTCCATGGATGAGATAAATGTTTCCGCAATTTATTAAGAAGCTTTTATTAAGTAGATATTAAAAAAAAGAATAAAACGGTTACTTTTTGCTACCAGAATCCAGAATCGATGATTATTTATGTACTTTTATAAAAATTTTAATTACTCGATTAATCGTGTTTGATAGCCCTTATTAACAGTGTACTTGAGTTTTAAGTGTTATGATAAAATGTTTAATCATCAGGAAGTTTTTTTAGAATACATAATTTTATAGGATTAATATCCCTATTATATAATTGAAATATATTGCTTTTAAACATTCGATACCTGTTAGATCGATATTTCTCATATGCAGTCTGTTTTCTATTTCGAATTTAAAAACTTTGAATGCAAAATATTATAAAATGTTTCCTTTTTCTAAAAAAAGGTTTTAGTTTTTTTTTTTCAATTAAAAAATGCTTTTTTTTTCGTAAAAAAAATTGGTATATTTTTATATATTATGTTTAGTGTTATAGTTATATTAGCTTTCAATTTTGAAGCAACGTGAGAATATTTTCAAACGAATTTCGTATTTTTTTGACTGCTGTTCGAAATTTTGATTGCTGACCTTTGAACTTCTCTTTAGAAACATCCACAAAGGCTTTGCCCATGACTTAAAATTTTATGGCTGCCTGGATTACTTACCCAGCGGATCTTATAAGTGGAATTGAATCTGGAATAGAGCCTGAAAACTTAAAAGTGGACCACCGCCGTCCATTTATAAATAATAACACAATAGGCAATTCATAGATTCTTTAAAAAATATGAGTTTGATTTCCTACAATTTATATCTTGACAGCAGTATTATGCTGCATAAAAAAAGTTTATTGTTGAAATGCGTTTTTAATTGGCAGTAAAACTGACTGAAATCAGAAACATTGCCTAATCGCAAACGTTGCCACAACATAACTACTAAAAACAGCGACTTTTTATTTTCGAATAAATATAGCTAAATTAGTCTATAATTATAGCAATAACTTATTTTATCATTTTATTGTTGAATAAGGATAACTAAACTAGTCTGTAATTATACGGTAGTAATCAAAAATTAAAATTTTCAAAATCAAATGGCTACAGTGAAAAAAAAAGGATGCAAATTTTAAGCAAAATATTATCGATAAAAATCCAACATATTATTAATAAATAAAAATTAAGAAATTATAAAATAGGCAAAAACTTATTTAATTTGCCAATCTGTTAAATAAACGGGAAGAAATTATAATACCATAAATAATGAATTTTATCACCTTTTACTACTTTTTTCTTCAAATTATAAAATGGTTATAAAATGATGTCACTAATCCAGTGTTCGAAATTTGCTGCCTAGATGTGAAAATATCGTGAAGAGTTAAAGGTATTTGATTAATGTAATCTCTATAATGAACATTCTAATTAAGAAAGATATAATCTCATCCTAAACTAGACATACCAATACTTAGCGCCATTAGTACTTCGTTTCCACAATGGGTAGTGGTAGTTTTATACATATAGATATTTCATACTTATCTTCGGAATGTTCTTTATTTTTACTTCATACCGAGATCTCATCTTAACACTAAAAATTATATATAATCAAATTAGTGTCATTTTTGTAGAATTATTATTAATGATAA
This sequence comes from Argiope aurantia, assembly GCA_026543865.1. Taxonomy (NCBI): domain Eukaryota; kingdom Metazoa; phylum Arthropoda; class Arachnida; order Araneae; family Araneidae; genus Argiope; species Argiope aurantia. The sequence goes on along the minus strand of JAPMOR010108268.1, from coordinate 136,211 downwards.
TTACAATAATACCTAATTACTGATTATTTTTCATTTGTTTGTTTAACTGCAGATAATGTGTGACACTATATTTTGTAATTACAGAAAAGAAAATAGGAAGAAAAAAAAATATCCGAGAAATCAATGAGCTAAAAATGTCTTCTAGATGGCTTGCATTTTTTTTATTATTAAGAAAATACAGCATTATTAAATATTAAGAAGAATACATCGATTAATCTATATCTATACTTATAATAAAGCTCAATGTGTGTGTGTGTTGGCGCTCTACAGACCAGACCATTCAACCTACAGCTACCAAATTTGGCACGTGTATACCTTGGAGGAAGGGAATGTGCACCTGGGGGTTATTTTTTCGAATTCTTAACTAGAATTTTATTTATTTAAAAATTAAGCGAAATTTTGACGTGTTTCTGCTATAACTGCCGAAAATATTACCGCACAAAAAAGATTTTTACATGAAGTTAAAGATCAAAAATTTATCTTTTAAATGATACTACTGTTTTAATCTTAAAATTAAATTTCTATTTTTAATGAATTTTTAAATAAATATTTTAACTATGTTTTTCAATAATTTTTTTCGTCAAAAATAAAAATGAGGATTAAGCACGTTTCGCATTCATGAGAAAAAAATAGCTTTTTTCAAAGTGTTGCCCTCACATTGATTAAAGCTCTAACCGAAAATAAATTAAATCTTTTTGGAAATGAAATCTGCAAAAACCTAATTTTCGGCAAGTGTCTGTAGGAAATGAAACAAATATGAAATATTATTTTTTCTAAAAAACAAATTCAAGAAAAATTATTTTATGATCTTTTACACTCTCTATACAGGGTGTTTATTCAGTCCTGGGTCCATTTTGATATTTAATGACTCATAAAATAATGAAGATGTAAACAAACTTATGGCATTTATTGATGGAATAACTCATATATTTTCCTTTTCAGGTTTGAATATTTTTACTTCTGTAAATATCGTCTGGGCGTGTTTTTAATTTCAGATAATTTCATTTTCCAGTCTAAATATCTGTACTTTTCTAAATATCGTCTGCTTATTAATTGCATTTTTCTCTCTTTTGTTTTTGGCAACTATTGAAATGTTATGTTTACTTTTGATGTGTTAGTTCTATGTAGTACTTTTGTATGCGATGTTTTATTCGATCGGATATTAAGGAGAATGCATACACCACAAGAGAAAGCACAGATTTTATGGTGGTCATAGAGTTAATTTCCAATCAACTAAATCACTGACTTTTAAGAGTTAATTTCAAATCACTTAAACTGACTGATTTATGAAGATTTGAATATCACTATTCAATAAAAAAAGGATAATTTTAGATTTTTCGTCGATCGTTTCAAAGAAAATACGCCAATAAACGTGCAGGTTTCTCAAGATTAATTGGCCTAAGATTATGAAAATGGTGAGTTTTTCTAAATTTTTAACATTTAAAACTTCATAAATAAGTCTTAGTTGATCGTGGAAAATAGAAACATTCATTCATTTATTTAAAATTTGGTGTGTCCAGAATATTTATCAGAATATGATACCTTACTGCATTAAATTTAGACTTCATAATTTTTGAAATATATTTATAAGCAGGAACAAAATATTATTATTGATTTCATTTCAATCCTGAAGCTAAAAAAAACTAAAGCAAAACTAAAAACTGAATTTTATACTGAATCTCAGAAATTTTTGTTGAATTATTGTTTGAGATATTACATAAACTATGAAAAATATTTTGTAGTTAACATAAGACTTAAATACCGAGCGATTCTGTTTGCAATACTCATATTCAATAATAATAATAATTAATAAATAAAAATAAAGATGATAAATAAAATAAAACGCTTGGTTTTATTAAAAAATATCTTAATATTAATTGCAATTTCATCATTTACATTTTTAATTAAAGTTGAAGTTTTACCGGAAATGGCAACAAATTAGCAAAATATATATAGTAAATTGAACGAAACGATCTAAACAATATAAGTTTGGTATGACTATCAAAATTTGAAGATTAAAAATGTTTTGTTTGAGAATCCTTTAAGAGACCAGTTACTTAAAATATTTAATTGAAAATTGTAGCGAGCGGTAATACTGGCGAACCGGCTGGTCGCCAAAGGCTGCTAGTATGATAATATTTGAATGGAATGAGTCGAAACAACTGGTGCAGTCTTTAAACCTTTAATATCCTGACGATTTCAAATGTCTGATACTTTACATTTAAGATTAGAAAATTCATTTTTTTTTTGTTTAGGTATAAAAGGTAAGCAAGGAGGAAAAAAGAAAACTTAACTGTAATAATTTGGAAATTTTATACAGGTATGGTAATTTTATACAGGAGTCATACTATACATGCGCATTTTATAAATTAGAAAAAACATTTATTTTATACAATCTTTATGGTGTATATATATTTAACCAGCGGTAATTATTTCCTTGAAACTTTCTCGCGCATATATATATTCTTATCCATCGCACTCAGTATAAAACTGTGGACCTTGGGTCAGAATGGGATATCATTGGCAAACAATAATTAGGAAATAAAGATTTCTGGCGTGAATTTAGCATTTTTACTAAACATTTAGCTAGAATATTTAATTTGATTTGACCGATTGAAACCAATATTTAGAAAGAGAACTGCTGTCAATATCTCATACCGAATTTCATTGACTTAAGTGATTGCGTTTATGAATAATTATGATCAATAGACGATCCAGACGTTGACTGATTTAGCTCAGAATTTAACAAGAATACATATTTTAGTTACTGTTTCTGGGTTTGAATCTGTGATACCAAGTTTTATCTATCAAGCTCCTTACATTTTTTATTTTTATTTATGCAGTTTACTTGTATTTGAACAGCCAGAGGGACAGATTTCCTCAGGTTGGATTTCGTTCAAAATTTGACAGAAATCGTCGAATTTGGTTTGAAATTTATATACCAAATTTCACCTTTGTAGCTCGTATCATTTTTTATTTAGCATGTTCAGACAAACAGGCTAATACTATACTGGAGACTATACTGCTAAAAATGTGTTTTTCAAACTCAGAAAGGGGGGGGGAGTATATTCGTCAAAATTAAGAGTGCGAGTTTTTTTTTGAAGATTACAATATTTTCTCAGTATTGCATATATGAGGAGGTAAAAAAGTAAGTGACTAATAGACAATTTTTTTTAAACATCAGTAATTTGAATGAATTGCATACCATACAATAGGAAACAAACTATATATTCATACCCTTGACTTTATAAAGAGCAGAAAAGGACCGTGCTTTGGTTTTTAAAAACTATAATGAATAATTTGGAAATAGCTAAAGTATCTTCAAATAAAATGTATCTTTTGTGGTAGAATGCATGGGTTTACCTTAGATATAGCTTGAAACTATTTTTTTATGCTTACTGTTCTTTGATGTTTTAAATTACTATTATGAATGCATGATATTATGAATGAATTATAAAATCAAAAACTATCGGATTAACAATCATGAAATTAAATATTTTTGGCATTATTTAAATACCTCTTCTTGGGTATATTTGACCACCCAGCCACCACTGAACGAGGCAGTATCGACAGGTCCTTATTTAAATATTAAGAATTATAATGAAATCAAACATTTTTAAATACCTTGATTTCCTTATTTCCACTTAGTGCACGTTTAATCTAACAATATTCAAAAACTTTTACTCAATAACGTGGTATGGAAATATTAAACTTGCATGTGTAGCTCGCACCCCCAAACTAAAAATTGCGTCATCTATACAGAAATAACCTTCAATTTGTTTCAAAATAAAATTTCAATGTAAATATCTAAATTAAGCCTTTTAAGAAATAAATTAGTTAAATTATTTACGAAAAGGCTTGATTAAAATTATATTATTTATTTAAATATATTATATATGACTTAAATTATAAATAATAAAACAGTTAATAGCCTAGAAAAGCCCTCTTAACTCTTTCGCTGTCCTCTTCTGTCCGAGAAAATTTCTGTTTTTCCTCGCATTGAACAAACAAAAATAAAAACTTAAACAAGTACACATTTACAAAGCGTTTTAAAGTTTGAGACTGCACAAGAACGCTTGAAGCGTGTTACGGCCGTCCTGCAGAAATTAAACTCGAACGCGCTAGAGACGTTACGAACAACGAAGAGGTTAATTTATGGTTTTAATCAGTCTTTTATTAATGTTTTCTTGAACTAAAATGTAATTTGGTTACAAGTTATTACAAAATTTACATTTGTAATACATTTAAATTTGGAATCGAAATGTTCCGGTTTTATTTATTATTTTCATACTCGCATCAAAAAAGGCTACTAAAAATTACAGAAGAATTTTTCAAAGAGATCTCGAAATCTCGAAATAAAAAAAAAAAGGAACTAGACAACAAATAGGAATTTCCGCACTATGTTTCTATTTATAAATTAATAGGATTTGTCATAAAAGTGAAAAAAATTAAGATCTTCATTGAATAAAAACGTATCGTTTTTAAAAATATCCATTGCTGTGGTCTTTTTTTTTTACTGTTAAATTATTAGTTTTGCTTTAAAATAAGAAGTGTAGAATCATTGCTGCGAGAAGGTATCACTCGCACGATCCTTCTAGTTATTTCTAATAAAAAAAATTCAATTATTAGAAATTTAAATACGACACACGCCGTACAGATTTCTCTGCTGTATTAAATATATACTGCAATGCTACATTTTTTAATTTTTTAATATAGAAGTGCAGAGGTATAAAAAATATACTCGCATCGAAGTTTCATTAAAATTAACTCCTTTGATGCTACCTTAATAAATAAAAAATTCTAATTTATTTAAAGCTTTCTAGGTTGCATCATAAACGAAATAGATAAATAACATATTTCGAATGTATGATTTTTTCCTATTTTTGAGCTTTTTGGATAAAAATATTTTTTTCCTGCTTAAAAAAATTACAAAAAATAAGAGAAAAAAGGCGACGGAGAAATGGATTTTAAAAAGTGTTATAAATTTCGATCATTTTTTTAAATGAATAAACTTACCATATGCTCTTAAAAGCATTTGTAGAATTTCTTAGAGAGAATTTTACTTTACTCAAACAACGAAACAGAATAAACTAACTACATTTTTATATAACGTTTCAACGTAACTTTTTCTGACATTTTGTCTACCTGAAAGGTACTTTTTTATGCTATCAACTTAACCCTGAATATAAATTATTCTTATCCGCGATAAAATGCCACGCTTTACTTGATCATTTTTATTTTTTTTAGAATGCTATATTTTTTTATCAAAAAATAATTATATTTTACCTATTTTTGTTTTTGACTTCGTTTATTTTCTAAACATGGAATCAATTTCTTTCATTTCTCAAGTTTTGTGAAACTGTGTTTCTGACGACAAAATATTTTAAAATATCTTCAGAGCTTAAATATCATCTAATATAATGTATTTTAATTAAATTTTGATTATCTATAACAGGCGCCCTCTGATAGTAAATTTGATAGAGAAAAAACTTTCTGCAAATTTTCTTTATATTTATAATAATGAATTAGTTTTCAAAATTTGGAAATACGAAAACTTAAAATAATTTTAGAAGCACTTTTTATCGGTGTCTCCCCCCCCCCAAAGAAAACTAGAAATCAACTTTTTATTCTGTCATCAAATAACAGAAGGCTAACTTGAAAATATCACCTGAATGAGTCATTTTTGATTCGTATTTATTCATGTACTGATTTCCATATTTGACATTAATAATTTTTTATTAAACTGATACCTTTATAGTTTTGAATTTATCAGACATCGTAGTTACCGACTCTGGTGCAGATATTTGTCATCAAAAGTAAAACACCATATGAACACAGTCTTTTCTTACTTTGTAAAGCAATTTAGAAAGATGTGGATAAACATGTATTTTGAGAATATTGAGAATGTTGTTCCTTTTCATATATAGCAAGAATACTTTATGCCACATATTGGAGAGATGTCTCAGCGTGAAATACTGTTGGATCACCTCCAAATTATTGTACTGTTACTGAATGAATTATATAAGGAGCTGTTTTGTAAAATTTGGTAAATTCATGTTAAGGAAAGAGGTACTTCCTCTTGCACACATTCAGGAAATCTCCCATAAAAGAATTGTTTTTGTTTTTTGTATTTGAATACATGAAGTATAATGCATAATTTCAAAACCAAGTTAAGTAAAATAAATGAATTGAAGTATTTCTTTGTAGTAGAAGATCGAAAACAAGTTAGCTAACTGAATGTTGTATGAAATTCCATCAATTTCATTAGATGGATCTGGGCAATAACAGTCAACAATTCTCACTTGTGCGATACTTGACAAAATACTTAATTTAAATTAGCTTCAGTAATGAATCTATATTATTAGTAATCTTTTGAGTAGTTTACATTGTCTAACAGCTGATTCTAATCGATTTTATGAAACTGCATTTTATTACTTTTAGAATTCAATAAGAGTGATAGGAAATTATTTTTAGATTTCTTTTTAATTATTTTTATAGTATTTTACTATATATTTAAGCACCATGATTATTCCCCATATTCTTGGTGCATCATGTCGGAAATGGCTTTTGCAACAGTAAAATTCGAACAACCAACTAATCTAAGGTTTTACCATTTGCTTTGTGCAGCATAGCTAAACATAGCCACTTTCCCAAGAAATTGAAGTTTCAGAAGACAAAATTGGTTCATACAATTAGTACAAAGACATTAGATTCAACCGTTAAGAAATTCGTATAAGCACAATTATAGATTTCATAACAGAACTATTTTTTAAAAAATTCAAATCAAAATCAAATCAACCAAAGCTAAAACAGCCAAAGTAAAATACCAGTATTCTAGCTAAATTAAACAAGAAATAAATACCAATCTAAAACTCTAATAAAGACACCCATAAGCAAACTAAATATAAAGGTTGAACTTAATTAACCTCAAAAAATATTTGTGTAAAAATCAAAAATAAAACTTACTTCTAAATGCAGATGACACTATCAATTTTGAACGTTCCCGCGTTTAAGATAAAAACGCCTACAAAGCTTGACCAAAACGTATCGTCATCATACAATTTGAACGATCTCAGTGCCATCTGTTGAGTTAAAATAAAGGAAAAAATAAAGTTAAACAAAGGAAGCATATTTTCAGCTATAAATTTTTACGAAAATTGCTTGTTGCCTCATTGTAAAAAATTTGTAACTATAAATCATTTTAATTCTGTTAAGTTGTGAAAATATCAAATTTTTGAAAATTTTAGAGTTTAAATTAAAACAGAAATTACTTAATTTACTTTGAAGTCAAACTCATATCTTTTATTGAAATATTAAATTTACAAAGTTCATGTCCTTTAGTTTTTATTATAAAATCGCTGTTTAGATATTCGTATATATAATACAACAAACGTATATTAATTTTTCGTAATTTGATTAATACACAAATATTCAAAATCATAAATAGTAAGTATATTGATAATGCATTCTTTTAGACATTCCAAAACTTCTTTGTAGTGATTAATTAAAGTATTATCCTCAATTTTAATTTTATCCAGAATAATTTTTAAATATATAAGAAAAATATTTTATCAAATAGTAATAGTAACTATCAGTGTTACAAGTCACAACTCTGAATAATGGAGTTGGTTTTATGGAATTTCACTGTTGAGAACAAATACTGTTGAGTGAAAATCAACATTTTCTTGTCTAATTTCTTTTTATCCTATAATTTAAAATATTCAATTATGTAAAATATATTAAAAATACATAAAAATTAAATTATGTATGTATTTTATATATTAAATTATTATTTGAAGTGTTAAATTTTTCTCATTTTAACATGCAAAGAAAAAAATATATTGCACGTTTTGGGTTCAACTTCCAAAATTACATTATTCAATATTATTCAGTATTCAGTATTTTTATTTAGAGGCTCTATAAATACTATTTTAAT
>JAPMOR010108268.1:108172-127875 GCA_026543865.1 Argiope aurantia | reverse complement strand
TAATAATTTTTGATTCTAAGACATACTTATCATGACGATGCATAATAATTTTTGATTCTAAGACATTCTTATCATGAAGATACATAATAATTTTTGATTCTATGACATACTTATCATGACGATGCATAACAATTTTTCATTCTAAGACATTCTTATCATAACGATGCATAAAAATTTTTTATTCTAAGAAATTCTTATCATAATGATACATAATAAATTTTGATTTAAGTTAATTAATTTTCTTGAATAGAAAATAAACAAGAAGAAAGTATGATGAACATCAAGCCTTAAATGCATCAGATTTTAATGAATTTAAGTTATGTAAATTTTTTAATAAAAAAATCAAATCGTATTTATTTGTAAAATGCAGCAATTTTAATATGCAAAAATTTATTGCTCCACAATTGTAAATTTCTATAAAATTTCCCACGATTTTACCTACAGGGTTTGTCCATGGGCCGTCTGTTTCTCCGAGCGCATGTGAATATGAGAATTTACATTTCAATGAAGCAGCATATATGAAATTAAAGCATATATTTTTATGACTGTAATATTTATCTGCGCATCTTTTAAGCCTAATCTGTATGACCATCAGTCTATTCGTATATATGTGAAGGGGATAACAGAAAACCCTTGGAAGCTAGTTGGGTAAATTTTAAAGTACAGATCATAATTGTAGGTATATGCTTGATTTTGAACAAAATGTTTCTGAAGATATATTATTTGTTTATCTGTCTGTTTTTGAGTAACGGAGCACGATAAATCAAAAACATAATCAAATAAAATCAAGATAAATGAAATTTAACATACAGTCTTGCTACAAAAGTTGAGAATCTTTACCAAATTTTCGATTTAATCCTTGGAAGAATATAGATAATTTGAATCAAGAAATTTTCACTATATTACAAAATCTAGCATTTTTTCTGCATTTAAATATACAAAAAAAGTCAAGATATAAGCTTTCTCTCTGGTTTTAAACTGGCACTTGAAAGAGTGAAGAAATATATTTCTAACATTTCTTACAATATATTGTTACAGCTATATATTTCTTTCAATATATTTTTACAACAATATATATACTTATTACAAATATATTTAATACAATATCTGTTACAACAATATATTTCTAATTTGCGTCCAACAGAAAACCAATTTTTTAGGAAATTTTACAAATACATCTGTGTTTGTTTACGTAAAAATCAAACAGTGAAAAAAGATATGAAGGTAAATAAATATTTAATATCAATGCATCAAAAGCTTTACAAATGTCGGTACAAAAGATTTTATAGAATGAATATTTTTGACGAGAAGCTTGGGTTATGCTTGTAAGAAACAATGCTTGTAAGAAAATTTTCTATCTAATTAAGACAGTAATTATCAATTACGCTTGCATATTAAAAAATATCAGTACAAAAAATTTGCAAAACAGACGATTTTCATTAAAAGATCTGGTCAAACAAGACAAAAAGTAATTCAGTTTAATGAAATATTTTTATACCAAAAATAAAATTTCTGAATTATAATTTCACCTTATTATAGAAAGAATCAAAACAATTTTATGAGAAATAATTAAACTGTATATTTCAGAAAATGTTTCATAAAAATATGTAAATCATTTTCCTTATGAAAGCGGATAATTTTTTCGTCAATAGTTTCTTTTTTTAAAATTGGATGCTGTTTTTGCTTCTAAATAAAACCTGTGCAATCAGAAAAGTAAGACAGAAACGAGGTTTTTATCTCTTGAGTCAAGGTTATAAAAATTTAAAACACTTTTTATGGCTAATTTTTTTTTACGTATTTTGAAAATTAGTCAGCTTAAAATAGTTAAAGATTTCTTTTACAACATTAGAATATAAATGCACGAATATTTTTACACACAACTCCATTAATTCTATTGATTAAAAAATTGACATTTTTAACAATCAGGAATATTGCAATTCGAAGCCTTTTTTATGTATATCAACTTCATGAGCTAAGATAAAATGATTAAATTTTAATTGATCTTTAAATCTAAATTCCAGAACATCCGATTCGAAAATCATTATTTTGCCAGCTAATCAACAATATCTGACCATTTAGTCATCAATTATAAAAATAATATGGATTTTCTTTGGATTTTTCAATATTCAAAGTAATGTTTTGCATAGAAATAGATATAAAGAAAGAAAATATTTTATTTTTCTTGTACGATATTCTTCCCAAACAGTATCAAAAGAAATCACCAATCTAGGACATAATTCATTCTCTTTTAGGAAGTCAACCTATCTCCTAATATTGGAGAAAATTGACTTTTCTTATTATGATTCAAAGCTTAAATCTAGAACATCATTTGTCCTCTTCCAGGAAGGCAGAATAAATGAATATTGGAGCTGATTTAAACTTCTTTTTGTAATTAAAAACATTTAAACTTCTTTTTGTAATTAAAAACTTAGATCTATTAGTCATATAGATCTAAGTGATCTAAGATATATAGATCTAAGTCTATTGGATCTTTAGTATATCTAAGATAAGATAGATCGAAGAAATATAAGTCTATTGGATCTCTGTTATACCTAATATAAGATAGATCGAAGTCCATTAGTCTAAGTCATATAATCTTAGTCTATTAGTCTAAAGAAGAATATCTACTAATATTGGAGCTGATTCAGTTTTCTTGTGATTCAAAGCTGAAATCTTGGAAAACATTCGCCCCCTTCTAAGAAGGTAGCCTATCTTCAAATATCAGAGTTAATTGAGGTTTTTTTAATGTAATTAAAAGCGCTTAGATCCAGAAAATCATTCATCTTCTTTCCAGAAAGAATATCTTCAAATATTGGAGCTAATTGAGACTTCCTGACATGATCCAAAGCTTAGATATAGGGAATAATGTATGCTTTTCCAGGACATGGAAGGAACTTATCTTCAAATATTAGAACTAATTGAAACTTCTTGTTTGGATTCAAAGCTTACATCTAGGACATTACTTATTCTCTTCCAATACGGCAGCCTATCCCCAAATACTGAAGCTGATTAAAAGTTCTTGCTGTGATTCAAAGTTTAGAACTAGGTCATCATTCATCCTCTTACAGGAATGTAGCTTATCTCCAAATATTGGAGTAATTAAGACTTTTTGTTGTGATTCAAAGCTTACATCTAGGACATCATTCGCCCTCTTCCAGGAAGGCGTCTTATGTCCAAATAGAGGAATAATTAAAGCTACATCTTTGTGATTCAAAGCTTACATTTAGGACATCATGTTTGCTCTTCAAGAAAGGCATCCTATCTCCAAATATTGGAGCTAATTGAGACTTCTTATTGTGATTCAAAGCTTACATCTAGGACATCATTCGTCCTTTTCTAGGACGTCAACCTACCAAATAATGAAGCTAAATGAGACATCTAACTGAATGTTTAAATGTTTAGATTTACGACATCTATCCGCCATCCACCAAGAAAAGATTTTATTTCCAAATGTTGATGCTAATTGAAACTTTTTCTTGTAGATCAAAGCTGATGTCTAAGACTTACCATCAAATGTTGTAATTAACTGAGATTTCTATTTAAATGGTTAAAAGTCACTTTGACCAACAAATGATGCCACTGTTTTCCTTTTATCCTCAATCTTATCTCAAAAAGTCTGTTGAACATCTTGGCCCGAGTGGGATAAGAAACGAAACAACTAGAATAGCATCCAGACTGTCCGTGAAAATGAGTAAAAAGCAAATGCATTCCAAATACTTTTATTATTATTTAAAGCCTCTTAATTTCTTTTGTTAGAGAAGGTGTGAAATTAATTACTATAAAGTAATTTTTTTCATTTAAAAAATTATTATCTATGTATTTTAAGTATTCGTAATAATATAACTGGCACAACTGAAAAGAAAGCAGCTAAAAAACAGATATATTTTGTTAATAATAAAATAGTTCATTTTGAACTATCACTTCTCACTAACTACGTGTTTTTTATTCTACTCATTGCTAATTAACCATTCACCTTTCCGCCAAAATCTTATTACCATTAATAACGGTTAATTGAAATCTGACATCAAAAAATTGAGAAAGTGGCTGCTAAAAGAGCAAAAAAATTTTCTTGAGTAAAAGTAAAGTACTGATGAAGTATCATTAATTTTTATGAAGCATTTTTTTTTTCGCAAGGTATGCAAGCGACAGCGACTTGATGCAGTTTTATATCTGCAGGCATAAATCCACTTTTACCATTGAATATAAACTATGTCTTATTTGATATCTGAATTAAGTAGTAGATTCGATTGGAAGACTTTATGGATTTTAATTAACTACCACCAATAAGACTTACTGGATATAAAAAACAGTTATTTCTTTAAGACATAAATATCTTTGAGCTTTTTTCTTGACAAAAAAACAATAGATGGAAACAGCATAAAGATGGCGATGAGTTGTTTTCACTCACCAATCCAATCACCTATTCATGAATACAGAATTTGGATGCAAATGAACGGTGCTGAGAATTAAAAAAAAAATCTGATTAGCGCTGTTAATGACACGAGGGTTTTCTGCCATTTTCTTTTCGTTGAAAGGCTTGAGGCATTTAGTCGTTGGTATTCATTTGGAAGTAAATTATTCACAATTTATATTTTTGTTTTCAAAAAAAAAAAAAAGCAGACGACTAATAGTACTAAGCGCTAAAAACAGTATATCTGGCAACGACAACGTTTCTTTAGATAAAAAAAAATGTAGAAAGAAATGTGAAAAAATGAATATTTATACTATTTGCGACTTATAAAAACTCTTCAATTTTTTAATGTTTTTCTGTTTATGGCATTGAAAAAGATTTATAAATAAATAAGTTTTTTTAGGATTTATTCCTTTCTCACTTTTCGAGCAGTTAAAAAATTAATGCAATGAACAAGAAATAATTTTTTTGATATTTTGTAGGTAAGGAATACACGTAAAATTACATACTTGTATAGGTATGCACAATTTAAAAACTTCTGAAAAAAATTACGGTTACAAAACCAACTGCCAAATAATTAAATAAACATCTCATAAGCCAGTTATCTGAAAGTTATTTTTTAGGAAACAATAAATAAACAAGAATAAGGGACTTATTAATAATTGAGGCAGTGAAGTGAAATGTGTTTGATTTTCCTTTTACATTTTAAATCTGTTACTTTCAGCTTTAAAAAAATATACTAGTGTTTTTTTTTAATGTTAAGCATTCCCGAATGCTTTATAAATGCGTCGATATTTAAAAAAATTGAATTTCAATGTAATGAAAGCCATTTATTTTAAATCTCAAATTTAATAGAAAAAACATTTTAAAGGTTACTCTCTTGATTTTAAAAGAAAAACAAATATACTAATCAGTGTTTTAAATTTGTTTAACCTTTAAATATTTCAAATTTTTTTAAGTTTTAATTTTGACGATATTATAACTTTTTAACAAGAAATGATTGTATTTATGCATAGGTTCATAATATACAATAATATAATGTAATGCAGAATTTAGTCAGTGTGTCAAACTGGTTCATTGAAAATGTGAGTGCGATTGAAATTATAGAGTTCCTATTCATATTTTACTTAAAGTTCCAAATTCATTAAATTTAATAAAATTGATTAGAACAGAAGAAAAGTTATACGTTTAAGTCGGCAAAATTTTGCATATTCCTGTAAAAAATATGGCATACACTCTCATATTTACATATATCTGATAAATGAAACTGGATGTTAAAAATTGTCTAAATTCATATCTATTTAATGTGTTCAATACGAACTTTGAACTCAAATAACTAAAAGATCATGCGAATCGAAAGTTATGACTGATAATTCAGCTGAAATTTAATTGATGTTTGACTGAAAACCCGCCCAATTCTTCTTGATATGCGAACTTTGTACTCGTGTCATTTGGATGTTTCCATTTAATTGCATGAATACAGAGTGTATCTAGGATGAAAGTTCGATATATCGAAAGATATGCAATACATCGAAAAATATGCAATATATCGAAAGATATGGATTATAAATTAAATAGAAAATAAATGTCTATTTAAATGAAAATCTACCTGAGACTTGATACATGAATTCTGTACCCATGTACTTAGGTGATGTAACAAAGGTAAAGATTCATAAATTAAACCGAAATTTGAATATTTTCTGGGTAGAAATCTAGACTCTGCATTCAATGAACGCTTTTATCAGAAGTTGACTATTCTGACTCGCCCTGGGATACATATGTGAATTATCGAAACGCTTCTACAACATTGGCGGGAACTAAGACTGAATCCTAAGGGTAATCACCAGCTCCGGCACAACCTCTCCTGTGAGAGGCACCTCCCTTTATCGGTAGGAGTTAGCCGACCTCACACCATTTCTGTACCCATTTGGGTGACGGAAACCAACCACTATACCAGAAGCGTTTCATATTCGTGTCTGAGGGGATCACCGGTGGGATGAGAACTTTTTTATGAGATTCGAAACTTATGTATATTGAGACTATCAGAAAGTAACACCGTCCCAGGCAAAAGCCATATGGAACAGAAATGGGGTCGCGACTCTTCCCAATCGAGAAGTATGGGTAACATAGGGTTGAGAACAAAACCTCAACTCCAGATTATTTGAGTGAGGTACCATCCGATGTGTACAAGCAACAGAGTGCCCAATCATCATGCTGGCTGAAGAAGGCTGATGGTTCTATTGTTTCCATTTGAAATACGACTTAATATTACATTTGTAAATTCATTATTTGAAGGATGTGTCATGGAGTTCTTGAACTCAAGGTTTTTAACCTCCGGACTGAGCATCATTGTAAAAGCAATTAAATATCGTTTATATTTAATATTTAAACTTAAAATGCAAATTCTTTATGGTATCCAGGGTATCAGGTATGGTATCTGATTAATTAAAAGGAAATTTAATAATCAAATAAATGAAAATTGCAGTTCATGGATATAAGTTGATTAAACGAAACCCATGCAAACCAAAGATACGAATGCATATGATAAATAATGTAACAGAATAATGGCAGTTAATATTTGCTTATATATTCAAATATCACTGCAGTGAAGCCTTCTTATAGTAAAAAAAATAATTGTACTGCTTTTTTTTAACCAGTTCTAGTCATCTGATTTTGAAATTTTTCCCGTGAACTCAAGCAACTTAGTTGCTCATATACAATGAATTAATACTTTAGAAAAATAGTTATTTTATCTCAATAAAGCTTTTATTAATCAGATAGGAATTTTGTTATCGAAAGGAGATTTCTGATGAAATTTTATCTTTTGTATTACAAAGCAGCTTATTTGATTAAAATTCCTGTAAATTTTCTTACAACATATTTTCTTGTTTTATTCTGCTGGCAAAAGAATTTTTGAATAACTGCTTAGGACGTAAAACAGAATGAAAATCAATTGTTTTTAATCAGCATCAGGATTCCATCATTGTAACTTCTAAATTATTATTTGATTTTATTTCTATTCAAACTTATCTTTTAAGATCTGAAAACTCAATAGTATTAGAGATTCTTATTTAATAAAACAAATGAAGGTAAATATGAATGCGAATAAGATATAACAACTGAAATAAAAAAATTATTTTCATACAAAAATTTTGTAGAAACAAAGGAATCTAACAATGTTATTGTTTAATATCAATTATTTTTCTAATCAGTTATCTCTTTTTTTAAATGTTTACTTTAGGTTTTGCGTTTAATTTTGTTCCCAAACTTAATTTGATAAAATATTATTTTTAAGTCATGAACATCTGAAGATTTAGAAGATGAATGAGTATTCACTAAAAAATTTTATAATAAGCGGAAAACTTCGAAAATCATCCATTTCGATGCTGAAATAATATTTGAAATCTAATTCATTATTAAATAATTATATATTTTTTTCACGGCATAAGTTTGATAATTTTATGTCAAAAAACGTGCTGTTTTAATGAGATTTAATTATGACATTATTTTATTGCCCAACACATTATTATTGAAATATCTCTGTGATATGTTTTCCTTGTAATCTTCTGTAACGTGAAATCCAATCTACAAACTGTGCCACCTCTGTATAAAATTCAGCGTTGTTACTTTTTCGTATTCGAAATAAATATTTTACGATCAATAATAAACTTGTCGATGCGCCAAACTATTCAAGCACTTATACCGATTATTAATAATAAACAATTTGCCATTTTAATCGTAACATATAGAGGAGAGTATTGTGCTTTGACCTCTTTGTGCTAGCAATGGGCAACAAAATTTGAAAGTTTCAGTGTTTAGTACAAACTTAACCATTAATTATTTGATTTAACTTGTTGCTAATTTAAACAAATAGATTGTTTTTGGAATAAAAATGCTTATTTAATTTTATTACTAAAAAGAAGTATTACAAACACAACTATTGCCTCTTAGCATTTTCTTGATACAATTAGTAGGGGCATACTATAGCTAAATAATCTTATTTTGCATAAACTCTGTTTTTTTTTCAGTTCCAAATTATGAATGAATTATAGAGATTTATATGTGAAAGTTTCACATGTTGTACTTTAAAAACCAAGATATATTGTTCCTTTGATCACATCAGAGGTATATTATTTCTTATTTAGTGCAAACCAAGGATTCTTCATCAAGTATAAATTTCTCAAATTGTGAGAAAGATGGCAATTTTTGTGTTCCACCATTGTTTAATTCTTGGTCTTATGGCTTATCAAAAGATATTTCCATTTCAATCTTTAAAAATCAGTATAATAGCGAAAAGGTAAATATGTTTTGTCAGCCCCAAATAAATTTTCTATTTTCATTTCACTGTGGATTGAAATAAAGATAAATGAAATTACTTCTAAGTTACAAGCATACTTTAATGTATTTTTAGATGTACGTTATTATGGAATATCTTGAACTCTTAGATTACGCTTTGTTTACCACTCTTTTCTTATGAGGCAACTTCTCGAATTTAGGATTACTTTTCGATTTTCATACTTTTATTATACTATTTTTCGTCATTTGTTTAAGCACTTTATCGATAATAAGCTACAAAGTCCTGAAACACTGCCTGCAAAGTTGTTCCTGACAACTTGCACCTTGGAACTCACGTAACTATTCCTGTTATTGAGATGACAAAAAAATGACTCTATTATCATCGCTTTACAAGAATCATTGAATGCATCCTTTTGACTAGGACTATTTAGCTCATTCAAAACCTATTACAAACCAGGTTACGAAAACTGGATGCAAAAATCAAGTAATAGAGTTTATGAACAATTTACCATAAATGATGTAGGTAAATTGGGTGGTTAAATCTGATTTTAAATAATAAGGAAGGTTATAATGTTATAAGCTCTTTTTTCTTTTAATTAAAATATTTTTACTAAAGATGAGATTCTGCCTTCATCTATAACTAACAAGTGAATAATTCGTCTATATATTAAGTATGATATAGCGTCTATGATAGTAGCTTCGTCTGTGGTGGTAGCTTCATAATCCAGTTAACAGTCTTCGCACTGGAGTGATCACTTTTGTCTAGTGGTTATGTTACGCGGCTACGGATCCTCACGTCGCGGGTTCGGTCCTCGGGAATTCAATCTCCACACGTCAACACAAATTCTGACGTAAATTTTGTCAATTTAAATATATCATTGAGTTCTTCAGTGATGTCTCTGAAAATGTGAAGCATTTTCCTAAGTCTCAGGGAAGAATAGAAGCAAGCAAAAGTTCGATCGAATCGATTAACACTGAACATCTTTGAAGAAATTATCGTTACAAACATTAAAATTAAATCATTGCCGCAAAACTTAAAAAAGAATTGTAGAAAGAAACTCCAAAGAAAGCGTATTGCTTTAACAAAAAGCTTCAGAAAAATATGAATTCTAAAAGTAGTGATAATATATATATTTTTTCAAATTATAATGGACAGTAAAGAATTTTGTCATTAAATAATAACATAATGAATATATTTTAAAATAAGCAAACTTCTAAAAACTACGAATTGTTGTTAATAACTTGTTTATATGTATAAAAACTTGAGAAATAATTAAAAATAATAAAATTTAAGTGAATAAATTTCATTTTCTTTTTCAGCTTTGTTTTTATAATAAATGCAGGTAAAGTTTTTTTTAAATACCTTATAAATGCAAACTCTAGCAGAGGTAAAATCAGTATTCATAACATAATTGTTAACTTACGTATGAAACTAATAAAAAATAAATATTGAAAATCGTTCAAAGGTACAACAATCTCCCCTACATTAAAAATACATATACACATCGTCAAATATTCGAGTTTTGACGAATTTACACGCTTGAAATTTCTTTGAATTTTGAAAATCATTTTTCATAATTATATTAATTTGTCTATGAACACAATAATTCAAAAGAGCAATGATGTGGGCAGATGAATTTTGATATGTGATATTTGAAACAAAATTGCAGTTTCACTGGTTCCAATTTTCGATGAAATCTATCAGAAGAAAGTCCGTGTGTGTTTTCGATCATGTTAACAGAATAACTCAAAAATGCAATAAGGTATTTGGATAAAATCAGACTTTAAAATTTATTACTATATCCTATAATTTCCAGATTAAATCCATGAATGTGAAGACTGTTAATTGGTTCTTTTCGAGTATATGTGAAAGCTATAAATCAATAGCGCAGCAGATTAATTTAATTAAAATCAATTCGTATTTTGGCCATACCATGTCAATGGATCTGATAAATGAAAGAGTCTGATGATAAATCTGAGTTCATAAGTCACTTACCTTAGTGATATGTAGAAACTAATTACAAATTCCTCCAAATTTCACAAATATGTAAAATAATCTAAGGATGAATGCTATTTTATTATTATCTAAATAAATAAGACATTTTATTGTAATGAGATTTCAACATTAGCAGTTTCGGATTACCAAAATTCGACGATAAAACTTTATTTCAAGCACATGCTCTCAAAGTTCCTCTCTACAAAATATTGCATTTAAAACATTTATAAACACTTATAATTCCGTAAATAAATTTTTTGTCAAACGAAAATGATAACAACAGTATTTCAACATCATAATATTGTCCAGTATTGCTTGACAATATGTTTTAATATTGTCACACAAATTATAACATAAAATATTTTACATTATATATGTGTCAATAGCATATCATGAGATAGTCCAAAAGTCGATTTCTTAACTTAAGTTCGAGATATATCTGCAAATACATTCCAAAATACAATTGTTTGAATGTAGTTTGACACTAAAAGGAAAAAAGGAAACTTTGGCAGCGGGAGGAAATTCTAGAAAAATATATAAAGAAATCATACTGAACAATGGGATAAAGAAAAAGAAAAAATGAGTAGATAGCATTAGATATGCGGACAATTAATTGTCCGTGTATCCAGTATTATCTAAATTAATTCCACAAAAGTGTTCTTTTCAATAGCACTTCCGCAATTTGGTTTTTGCCTGTGTCCACAAGAATGTGAAACACAATTTATCATTATTGATTCAGCAAATTAAATTCCCAGACATTGTTACTCGAAGTTTTGTACTTTTTTCTATAATGTGAAAAGGAAGTTCTTGAACTTTTGTGGTGATTATATTGTCACGTAGAAATGATCAGGATTGCTCGCTCACAAATGAATTTTATTTTAGAAAATTAATAAAAGCAAAAGAGTGAAAACTAGAGAATACTGGTAAATAAAAAGTATATCAACTTTTAGAATTACTGTGGGATTATGGGATGACAGAAGAATTGTCTGCAATCCAATCAGTTAGGAACACTAAGGAATTCTGAATGATAGAAAAATCGTTTGCTTTCCAATCAGTTATTTCTTTCAAAATGGAGTTGGTTATTTTATATTTATTTCCTGGAAATAATCGAAGAATTTTATCAATAATGCATTAATCTATTTATCAAGATATGCATAAGCATCATGTAATGTTGTCAGAAAAATAAAAATACTTTTAATTAAGTTTGAAATGAATAATAAGATATATTTCTCAGCTTTTCTCGTTGTGCTGGAAATTGTATTAACACAATCTTTTAAATATCTAAAAAATAATTTTAAAAGATTTAAAAAACCTATTTTTATTAGTTTTTTAAAGCTAGAATTTTTTTTAATTTTAATAGTTTTTCTATTTTAATCTGGAAATGCATGTTCAAACCCAAGTGATTGAAAATTTGTCTGCAAAATTCCGTCTTCACAAACAGTTACAGTCAAGTTAAATTAAATTGATTGAAAATTAACTTCTCAACTAAGATGTATGATTAAAATATTTTCTTTTATAATATTAACTCTCGCTGATAATAATTTCGGAAACAGTTATCTGAAAAGAAAGATTTTTTAAGACAATTTAAATACTTCAAAAAAATTGTGTTAAAATTATTTGTTTATTCAATAAACAGTTACCATGGTTCAAGATTATGGGATACGTGTTAACAAAAATTTAAAAATGGAGTACTAGTTTAGCTAATCTAGACTAACTGTTAACTGAGTTTTTTTTTATTTTTTTCTATTGGTTTTAATTTGTTTTTATTTTGTTTACTGTATAATTATAGTGGTTTAGATGGTAAAATAGAATTTAGTGTGATATAAAATAAAATTTCAATTTTAGTTACATTGAACGGAATAAAGAACAGAATAAAAATTGCGTTATTTCAAAACTAATATAACTTATAAAACAACAAAAGTAATCGCAAAACGTCATTGTAAAATCAGTTTAAAAGTAAAATGCCCTTCTACTTTAGGTCTATCGTATAGGTACTTAGAAATCTGAAATGCATTTTTATGTTTTAAACTTGCAAAAGTGTAAGTTCAATTTATTTTGAAGTAGATTTTCTTAGCTCAATCTTTTGTCTCTTTTTCCGATGATAATTTGTTGGAATTATTTTAAAAGTCGTGGAAAGAAGCGACAATTAATGCATAGCTCTTAGCATCCTACTATATTTCAAAACTCATTAATCCTTCCGAATAGTTTAGAAACAGAACATAACTTAATGAGATTAATTGAAAAAGAAACCAATTTCAGTAGACAACTTTATGAGACAGATCCTGAATCAGTTTGCTATTTCAAAAAACTTTGATTGACTTACCTTTAAGTACATGAAAAATTGCAAATTAAATTTGTTTAAAACTTAACCCACCCACTCGATTTTAAATTGAACTTCTGGCATACATAAACAAATTCAGAAAAGCAAAGCTTTTCCTTTAATTTCGTATGACTTTTAATGATTTTCAATTTAATTAAAATTTTGAGAGCATAAACATTTTCTGACACTCTGAACTTTACATTCACAAACCTTAACTTTGTAAAATTTTAAGACATTTGGAAGCTTTTCTTTGATTTCACTTAACATGTAATTTTTATCAGAGTAACTAATGTAATTTTTCCACCTTCCTAATTGACACACCTTCGCTTTCCACTCCAGAATAAAATTAAAAGAATTATCGAGACTCTGAAGTCTTTCTATTCCTTTGCTTTATCTTAATCCAATAAACATTAATCAGCTTGAATTATACTGATTTGATAAGTGAGTGCCGCTACTTTCTTTTGATATTTTGAGCTTTCTGTTAAGGGCTATTTTCTTGGCGGCAGTCAAAATTCATATCACCGTCAAATTAGTTTTATTGGCTGAATTTTTTTTCTCTTGGCGAGAATTTCTTGGTATGTCTTTAAAAGAAAATATTAAAATATATTCGATTATGAAGCTATCAAGTCAATTTACTTTTATTCAAAGGATTTTTTTTTTTGTTGCTCAAAATGCTTAAAAGAAAGTCTGTATTATATAACATTAAAGAAAAATTATATCACATAAAAGTACAATATAGAAAAACTATCAATAACAATTTATTGAGTACTTGCTCTAATTGAAATATAAAACGAAAAAAATTATGAGAAAATATTTTTTATTTAAAATCAGCTGAGTACACGATATTTCTAGGAATTTCTCTTATCAAAAACTTATAAAAGAATTGAATTTAATCATCTCTCTATATAATTAATATATTAATTATTAATTAATATATTAATAATCAATAACTATTCATGATAAAATAATGAGCATATTAAACGTATTATAAGTTTCATCTAAATCTATGTTTATATTCTTAGATAAAAATTGCAAGAAATGTAAGGTAAACATAAAGGATCCTATCTAAGGTATTCAAAGGATCCTATCATAAAGGATCCCCCCTTGTATTTCTATATGCTTCAGGTGTAATTATCATCTTGATATCTTCGAATTTCTTTTATACGAATGTGGTTTACTTATTCACTCTACACCAGAGCTTAAAAATAATACAAGAGCAAAATGAATTTATTACCAAGATTTATGTACAAGCATGGTTACTTATCGGCATAATCGTTGTAAAGATGCAATCATTTATAATATTGGTGGATTAGGCTACCAATCTCCCTCTTCTAAGAACATGTCGCCGGTGGTTTGAGGTGATACATGACAGTCTTTTGAAGCTTCTCATTATTCTGAATTTGGTTTGATTGAGTCTGGAAGTTCTTTGAGCTTTCTATTAAGTAAAGATTATGATGCAAAAATGCTGAAATATTCGCCTTCCAAAGTATCATTTTCGGCAAAATGGTCAGCCAGCTCGTTGTCTGACTTCCATTTTTTCAACAACTTGACCATTTCATTGAGATAATTAAAATGTTCACGTATGATGCGAATCTACCATAACCTAAAATTTGCTATCACCGGAAAGCATACGGAAAAAATTGAAAGATCGGACCGCCGCAACAGCAACACTAGCGGGAACTGTGGTTGAATCCTAAAGGCGATCACTGGCTATGGTATAACCCTTCTGTAAGGAAGTATATCTCGTCATCGATGGGAGGAGCTAGACCCCCCCCCACCTTTTCGTGTACCCATCTTTTCGAGGCTTGCGAGAACCAACTACCATACCGGGAGCTTCTCATTCTCAATTACGAGGTGCCCCCCTTTGGGACAGATCTACCATAACAGAACGAGATCTTCTGTTGTAGTAAATGCACATTTTTAACTCCATTCATCGAGATAGTGGCTTTGAGCTTAGTGGTTTTCATCTCCTCCATGAATTGAAGAACTAGCAAGGAAACTAAAGCTATCCGATTAATAAAGCGTTTCAAGGAGGCTTTAAAAGCATATCTCATTTTTCTGGAGGCAACAATCTTGGATCAGATAATTGGAAATTTGGTTCATAAATATAACAAATATCTGAATTTTCATGATGATTATATCAAATAATAACCTTGTTATCATGTAAGAACATGGTGTTGTTTTCATTACGGGGTTTTGAATAATTGAAGGCAATGAAAAATTGAAGCTCGAAATTGTTAGGCAATGAATAAAGCAAAAAATTGCAATATTCATCTTCATGTGCTTCACCTGCTTTTACCAGTATTGCATTATTTATTATGTATGCTTCTTTGAAAGCAGATGCGGTTTTAAGAGGTTGACCTGCTTTTACCATTATTGCTTTATTATTACGTATACTTCTTTGTCAGCAGATGCGTTTTTAAAATGTTAACGTAGAACTAGGACATCATAGCTTTTATTCCATCTCAAAATCGGTTGAGCTCCAAAATTTTATTTTCCTGCTAGAAAAATTGAAAATGAAGGTTTAAAAAAAATTATCATTATTATATATAGAGAGAGGGGGGATAGAGATCGATAGAGAAGTGATTGTTTCAAACCGGTTTAAACTGATTAATGACTTAAATTAATTAAGAGAAATAATGACTTAAAAATTAATATTCTCGCATAACTTGAAATTTGCGATCGTAGATTTCATTAAATTGTTTTTAGTATATTACTTTAGGTAAAAAATGCATTTTGTTTCCTATGCTTGTCTTTATGTATTGTCCTTTGGAGATTGAAAAATAAAAATGGCCCTTATTAAATATTACATAGTTTTTATTATATATACGTATTATGACACTTGTTAGTGTGAAATTTTATATTAAAGTGTACAAAATAGAATGGGTGTTGTACAGAAAAAGAAAACATTTTGTAGTTCTTTCTTTCAATTCAAATTTTAAATTATTTAATTTAATCATTAATATCCTAAAGATGGTACCAGTTTACAATTTCAGTGTCAAAACGTCACCCCAGATTTCATTTATTTCCTCTTCTTTATGTTTTGAGTGCTCCTGTTCATTATATTCATTTATAGAAAAGAAAAACAGAAGTTAATTCACTGACGTTTTTAATTTAAAACTGATTCAAATTCATTATTCTTTTTGCCTGATTCATCAGCTAGTTCGGCGCAGTTTTAAATTGTTCTTCAACTAAGTTTGAAATTCTTTAAATTTGTGCTAAATTTTTGAAATTTTATGCAGGTCAACGATATATTTTAGAGTATATATGCTAAAATTGTAGGATCCATATCTGTATTACTTTTCGAACAATTCATTTTTTAAAGAAAAATCGTTTGGTTTAAAAAAAATATCTTCAGTTCTTGAATATCTATCTAAATACGTTGGCTGAAAACAATCATATTCTTGAAGAATAATTTTCCTACAATTTCATTTGATTTTTATATGTTTATTATTTAAAAATAAAATAGAAATTAAATTTAATACTAACATTTTATTTCAATTATTGTTCCTGAATGCTTTCAAGTCTAATGTTTGAATTATTAAATTCGGGTTTGCGTCATTCCTTTTTCAGTGAACTATTCTAGTTCGAAAGTGTCAAAATAGTATTTTAGCAGAAATTTGAAACAATTTCATTAGATTTTCGCTATATACAATGTTACTGTATTTTGTATTTCAACCTATGCTTCATGCAATAAAAAATTATGAATTCTATATTGATAAATATATAAGATTAATATTTTAGATTTCTACAATTTTCCTGACAAGTAAATAAGAATTTGCAGTCAATATGGAATAATTATATTATACTTTTATACGCAGATTTTTTTTTCATTAGCCCTAATTATTCCACTATCGAACGAAATTTTATCAAGCTAATATATTTTATGATGTCTTTCTAGTTATAGCCAACAATAAAAAACATGTAATGTAGATGCTTGTAGAGATTTTGTTTTGAAAACTTTAATACATTCGAACAATGATACTAAATAGATTTAGTTTTAGCATTTTCCTGAAGAATATTTTTAACTTTGAATACAGCACTCTTTAGAATATTCTTTACATGTCTTTTTTTTTAAATCTAATTATTCTGTTAAGTAGAATCATATTTACTAATGAAATTATTAAATATTTATTTAAAAAAATAACTGAACTAATATTTAAGTGCGCGTGAGTTAAAATTACGAGCTACGATAATGAAAACATAAATATGCAATATTATGGAAATAAGAAAGAAAATAGAATAAGATATATGAATTAAATGCAATTAAAGTAAAGATACTTCCGCCATTTTTATTGCTTAATTAATTGCAAGAATATAATTTGTTAATTACGAAAAGAAATATATCGAATAAGTGAATTTCAATTAAGTAATTAGAACAACACTTTCCTTCATCACGGTTTGTAAAATGAAGAGTGTTTTTATAGACAATGGGAAAAAGTAAGTAATCTTTTTGTGCAAGAAATACTTCATTATTGATGTTAAAGGAATTAATTCAGAATTTGGACGAAGTGAATTCATTTGTTTTAATTTTTTAGATGCAGATTTCAAAATACAATTTTTTTTGTGTGTGTGTATATATACGTGTTTCAGTAAACAATTGAAAATACCTTTATTTCAATATGCTTTTGAAAAGTTTCTTATTTAACAAATTTGATTTAAATTCTTACAAATGGAATTTAGTATAAATTTTTTAGGAATAATAAACTTTATTCCTTTAACAAAAATGAAATAACATTTGTTTGTTATCAAGATATCACATATGAAAACTCTCGCATATAAAAACATGTCATAATTTTATATAACAACTTAAGCTTTACTTTGCTGAAAACAATTGCAGTTTATGACGAAATATAGCAATTATATTATGAGACAATTTGAAAAAAGATGGAGTTAATATCTTCACTTGCCTTTGCTTAAATAAAAAAAATTTCAAATTTTTATGTATGACATTTTTATATAAAAGCGATGGTATGACAAGTATAAATAAATTTGTTTAAATTCTTTTAATTTGTATAATTTTTTTATTAAAAATTATGATACTTCTTTTAAATAATGTTTTTTTTATTTTGCTATATTTGTATACGAAGTATGGAATAAGATAGTATTGTAATCATCCTCAAGTCTTTGATCAATTTCAAGACATTTTAAACATCTTTGAACCCGAAAGACACATTTTTTAAAATTTCTTCTCTATTTTTGAGAGAGATAATTTAAAACCGCATTGTAAAATCTAGTATGTAGTCCTTATACCAGAGTAGTAGATTTGTATATAATTGTGGACTTAATGAGGTTAAGAATGTTCCTTTGCTTTCCGTGTGATTACAATAACTTAAAAATGAAAAACGCTAGATACAATTACAGCTATTACAATTTCTATCTGTACGAGATATTCAAACCAAATGTATAAAAACTGATATAAATTAACGCTACCACTGTTTAAAATATTTATTCGATAACATTTAAAATAATTTTTTTTTTCGGAACATTATTTCATCCTTAAGGAAATGCTATTTTTTTAGTTAAATCGCAGTTAATCAGAAAAATCAGTTAAATCAGAAAAAAAATGTAATTGATTTTTTTTTTAAAGTCCTGACTTTTGGTTTTAAAGTACTTTTTTTGAATAAAACAGGATTTCAGAACAACTTTAACGTCTCACTTACTTCGATTGATTTGAACTGCAAGAAAATAATTTTAAAAATTCTTTATAAAATCATGAGAATCTAGATAATCTGTAACAAAACTTCAGAAGATATAAACATTCACTTTGAAAAGATATAGACATTTTATTTTAGGCAATTTATGTCGCTTTCATTTCATGACTATTTCTTTCTTCCGATATCGATCGAATTCATAATGGTGAAAAACAAATCATGATTATAATATGTCTCTGAAAAGTATTTAATAAATTGAATCTATATTATTTATTATATGTTTTATTCCGTAATTATATTTCATATTAGCTTCTGTGTCATAGTTAATGATATTTGGGAATTTTTATTATAGACAGACTATTGCAAATGATTCAGTTATTCCTGGTTATAAAAAATTAATTTGTTTATTGCAAACGATTTATACGTTTATTTATTTTGAACAAATTTATTAAAATATGTATGGCATAATCAAGAGATTTCTAATATCGTTATTGAATATTTTATATAAATTAGAATCGACACGATATATTTATTCATGCATTAAATACAAATTAATTTGTTTTTAACAATCAAATTAAGCATTTATACATTTCGTTTAAATTTAATAAGACATGAATAACATCATTAAGACACTTAGAATATGTTATGTGCATTTAGGTTCAAGAATTATAATGAATTTTAAATTTTGTGAATAAAATAAGTAATCTTTTATGTACAGCATAAGTTTCTAAAATTAGATTAAATTAGGGTAAGAAGGTTAGATTAAATTAGAAGAATTAATTAATGTAATTAATTCTTCATATATATATATAAGAAAATGTATTAATATGAACGGTTAAATTCTTACGAAGTTTCAGATTACCTAAAGAAAAGCAGGTCTATGAATTGATCATTAAATTTTATCAATAAAGCTTTTCAAACTTAAAAGAAATTCAGGTGATAAAATACACGCAAGAAATGGTTTTAAAAAACTTCATTTATAAAGAAATTCCCTTGATGTTGAATAATATAAGCATCTGAGGTAAA
>JAPMOR010108268.1:70931-108162 GCA_026543865.1 Argiope aurantia | reverse complement strand
ATAAAGAAATTCCCTTGATGTTGAATAATATAAGCATCTGAGGTAAATATTTTTAAAAGGATTTTTAATTCTCGTTCACTATCAAACTAATTAGCCAATATTATAAAATCAGTTATTCCTCTTTTTTCCATTGCAGATACTAAAAGTATTCTTTGACCAAGAAAATCAGTAAGTTTCTCAAGTTATTCTTTGATTAAAAAATTTAACATTAATATGACATAGATATGAATTAAAGAATCTGAAGACGTAAATTCGTTAAATTAGTACGAACAATTGTTATGAGGAATTTGGAATATAAAATTCTAATTTTTAAAAATTATACAGATTATAATAAAATATATTTTATTAATTTATTAAAATATATTATTAATATAATAGTATTGTTAATTATTAATAATACATTATTATTAACACCTATTTACAGGGTGGTTATAATTAAACTTCCCCTATAAATAGCATCCTACAACGCAAATGGGTGAACGGATTGCAATGAAATTCGGTATATAGACTATGCACGAGATGCGCTCACAGAATTTCAAAAAAAAAAAAAATTAGTTCCGAAATGTCTACCAGATGGCGCTTTTCCAGAAAAACATTTTAAATTTAACTCAATAAACGACCAAAACGGAATGCAGAAACAATATTGATTAATTGATTTGTTTGTTTGATTGATTTGTTTCTAATCACTTTCCCATCGAATCATATTAAGTACAGGTAAAGAAAAAATAATAGTACGCTGTTTGAGACGGAAAAAAAAGTTTGCAGAAACAAGCACAGATTAGGACGAAATTGCTCAAGAGGAGCAGTTGTTGATCGCGTCCAGGATGATGTAGGGAAAGGTGCTCCATGTGACCACCCTCATTCACCTGCAGAATTTCAAGTTGATGGACAGTGTGTTCAACAGCAGATAGTAACTGATCAGTTGTGATGCTTCGCACATGAGGCGTTATGGAATTCTTTAAGTCATTCAATGTAGCAACAAGATACCGTCATCATTACAGCTGAAAACATCGACATAAAACATGACAACGAGACAATTTCTTACCCTAACCTGTTTTGCATAAAGCTTCCTCTTCTTCTCAAGCATGCAAATGTCAATGTTTTTTCCCTAGAACTGACAGCCTTTCCCGGTTCTACCTTTTATTACTCATAATTCGTGTTCTGGATTGTTAATATTGTTTCTATATTCCGTTTTGGTCGTTTATTGTGTTAAAATTAATGTTTTCCGGAAACGCGCCATCTGGTGGACATTTTGGAATTAATTTTTTTTTCTAGATTCGGTGAGCGTATTTCGAGTATAGCCTATATACCAAATGTCGCTGTAATCCATTCATCCGTTTGCGTTGTAGGATGCTGTTTATAGGGGAAATTTAATTATAACCATCCTGTATAATTTTGATAATGAAACTGTGTACCAAATTTCATTTATCAAGTTCATTGTGCTTTTATATTTCATATATTTACGAATCGACAGTTCATTTGTCGACAAATTTGATCCACTATTTTATTCATATCCAAAATTCTCATAATGAAGGTTATATTGCAGACGGGCAAAGAAATAGATTTATTGTTATCGTCCAATTCCAAAGTTTTATTAGCTTATTTTGATGACAAAACTTTTCATTTATTGTGTTTGCCGACATTATTTGATAAAATAATTTCTTGATACATACAATTTAAAGATTCATTAATATATCGGGATCTACGATTTCGCTGTTCCTTTAATGTTATTTCGCCTTAAAGACACTAAAATTAAGCGTCTGTGGACTATGGTATGTAAACTAAACACAAAACCTATTTTATTTTTTCGATAGAAAGATCTTTTTTACGTTTCGATAAAAAAATTAATCGATATCCATTTATTTACGCATAATAATCGAATTGGTGTTTCATATACATTA
Organism: Argiope aurantia; assembly: GCA_026543865.1. Taxonomy (NCBI): domain Eukaryota; kingdom Metazoa; phylum Arthropoda; class Arachnida; order Araneae; family Araneidae; genus Argiope; species Argiope aurantia. The sequence goes on along the minus strand of JAPMOR010108268.1, from coordinate 106,261 downwards.
AATATCTTACAATCAAACCATATTGGCAATCAGATTGAATTATTGAAAATTGTTTCGCATTTTATTCTTAAAAATTATTTTTTCATTTCAAAATATTTTCTATGTTAATAATTTTATTGGAAGTGTGTATTAAAAAATGCTTCTTCTTTCGAGATATCTTACAACTAAAAACAAAAGATATTTAAATAGAGGAATTCCATAAAACATATATTCAATCAATTTCTGAAGAATTCTCTGAAACACACTTAATGTTTTCATAATGAATGTAATAGAAAAATATTTTTGTTTCAAAATTATGATGAAATTTATATCGTTTTAAAAAGCAAAATGACAGTCGACGTACAAAAAATAAGCGCCGCAAAATTTACAAAAATCTGAATATATCTATATAAACCTTTAAAAAAAATTACTAAACCTGCATTTTAAATTATTTTAACGACAAACGGTATTTACAACATACGATACCAGGAATTTCAATCATTCATTTTTAAATAAAGCAGAGTTAATAAATGTGTAAATACTTTAATTAAAACATTAGTTATCAGGCGGTTCAAAACAAACAACTAAAAACTGGAATAAAATTCTCTTCGTCAATATCACTTCACGGTCATAGTTATCAGTGATACTCCATTCTGAACCACGCATACTAACAATTGAAGTGAACCCAAAATTCCGAAATAAGCGAGGCTATTTTGAAATGAATTCTTATCATATCCATCGGCATACTATTCTGAAAGCCAAATGAGGAATTTCGAGGAATTTGACCATGGGATTGCAATGAATGATATGCAGTGAACTGAATCGTTGCAAAACACCTTTATATAGCTAATTGTCGTATCCACGTACTTCCAAAGGAATAGAATATATTCTCTGAACTATACAAGACATTTTAAGATTTTTAAGAGAGAATTCATCTCAGGAAGCTGATATCAAACATTATTTAGTCAGATATACTTATTTTGAATGCCATAAAGAGAATATTTAGCAAAGCGCTTTATTTCCAAATTTCAATAAATTTATCGAAATGAATATAACAGGGAGTTTGTATTAAGTCAGTGATAATTTAAATTAGCATCTTTATTAGTATATAATTTACTTTAATTTAAATTAACAAAATGAATCCATTGACGATTCAGAATGTCAAATCAGACACCGGGTTGGACAGCAGAAGGTTAAAATACCCATCTGAAGTTTTAAATTAATTTTTTGGCATGATAAAAAATAAATTATTAGAAAAATTTTGTATATTAAACCCTTAATGGAATACATTTTTCGTAAAAATAACAATATATGCAAAAGTGTTTCAAGAATTGTAAGCTAATATTTTGTTGTTTGTTATAGTTGATGAAATTATTCTGGCAACAAATTTTTCGTCTCATTTCTATGTATCTTCCTTAACTGGCTTGAAAGATAAAAGAAAGATTAATCGAATTATTGAATTCTATAACTTCTATTACAATTTTATATATTCCACTTCTATAACCTGTTTTTACTGAAATAAGAAGTCCCCAAAAAGTATAAAAATGCAATTTTTACTTTCTAATTCTGTAATCATTTCAGAATTCAATGAAGACATTTAAGCCTAATGGTTGAAAAATATTGATTACTTAAATTTAACTGCATTTCTTAATAAAGAATATCAGAATTCAATTAGATTTTATATCACAATTTTTTTTTTATTTTCAATAAAAAATTAAACTCTACAAAAGATCTTTTGCCCTGTGGAAGCCATCAACGCATTTCCCCTTTTTCTGTCAATATGTCATCCCTGTTACAGGAAAGAGAAAAAGTTTAAAAAATGTGTTTAAATAAAACCAAATTAATCATCACGTATTCTTTTAAACATTTGATTGATCTCTCCGGAATTTTTTATTCGCATCCAAATAATCTCCATTTTTCTGAAATTTTGAGAAACAAAGATTTAAAATAAAAGAAAAAGAAAAAAAATATGCATGTTTTTTTTAAGTATATTTATAATTTTGAAGACGCTAAGGCTTATTTTTACTTTAAGTCAAATACATTAGTTTTGAAATAAAAATTTATATTCAGAACATTTTTTTAATAGATAGAGCCGTAAAAAGGTTTTAAAATCAATATGCATATTGCTACCAAAATGACATCACTGGTATATTCAAAATCTAATATATGCAAAAAATTGAGTGCTTTCCTTTCTTTTAACATTACATTTTAAGTTAATGAAAGTCTATTTCTATGCTATTTCGGAATTCTTGGATTCTAGCCTAGTCCTACCCACTTCCTCCGGTCGTAATCACAAAAATATAACGGCAAATCACTATTTTACTTAAAATCTGCTGTAGAGTAAAATTTTATCGCATGGGTGTATCCAAATTAATACAGCAGATTTAAATTAGTTGTGAATTAAAAATAAAATTCTTGTGAGAGAGATGTATGTTTTCTAAATTCAGTTTGGCAACAGAATCCCATGATGCAATTCTGCTGATTAGAAAAGAATATAGTAGCAAAATAAGTGTGTGATGGATTGAAATGACACCTTGAAAACTTCATTAAAATTCCACTTAAAATTCATTCAAATATATCATGCTATTTTATCAATAGTATTTTAAGAATTAATAATCACAATGAATACCTAATTTTTTGAGTATTAAATATTTGCCATTTCTTATTAATACCTTCTTGAAAATATTTACAAAGATGAATTGATTTCGTAAATGATTAAATAAGTTTTAACGTCCACATCTTATTATTTTAAATTCATTTAAAATATTTAAAATTTTTGGAAACTTTGTTAGCTATATAAGTGTTGGATGAAAATTCACTTTTTTTATTACTTTGATATACAAAAATATCAGAAATGAATATTATTATAACGCTTCTAATCCTCTGCAATAGTTGCAAAGAATTAAAATAATAATATATTAGTAATCAAATGGGGGGGGGTTGTTGTTGTTAAAGGTTTGAAAGTAATTGTAAGAATTTTCCTCTGATCAAAAGTTTAAGAATTTAAACGTAATAATTTTGTATTCTTCTAATTAAAATAAATGAATGGCCAATGAAGTGCGACTGAACATTGGCGAAGTAAAGAAAACTCTTAATAACATTTTCAGTAAACAAGATTTAAAAAATATATATATATGGAAAAAAAGTAATGTAGCATGCACATAGCTTTAGTAATTGGGATCACGAACCTACTTAAAAAACAAACACATTTCCTTACGTGAACATCCATTAAAGTTTTATAGCGAATGTTCTTTTTCAACTGGGAAAAAATGACCTCTGTTACACCTGATACCTTTTTGCTCAAAATAGTCTTGAGACTTAAGAGAAAACGCGAAATAAATTAACTTTATGTTCGGTCATCGAAGTGCGGTTAATAAACGGCTCAATTCATTCAGAAAATTGCTTTTGTGGAAACAACAATTCGTGTCTTAGCTGGAGCCCATATTCATAAAAATGCAAAACATTGTAGAAGAAAGGGGAGAATAAAGAATCGAGTCTTACGGAATCGAATTTTGTCAAGCAAACGACTTTTAGATTCTGTGCTAGAATTTATTAGCCGGCGGCCATGTTCGGGTTAACTGTAGTTTCCTTTTGTTTTAATTTTGGTAACGAATCACAAACAGAATTGTTTTTAAAATGAAAAAAAAACCCAAGAAAAGATAATAAAATAGTGAAAGTTCCAAGCATAAAATTAAATTGATGTTTGAGAAACTGAATTCTAATTTACTTTCAGATATATTCTTTTACCACATTCTGGTTTGAATACTTTTTATTTTTCTTCAGATTGGAAGAACTTACTTTTCTTAATGAATTAATTGGTTGAAGAAAAGTGTGAGAAGATTAAAATAGTTTTGTTCTCTCCATTTACATAATTATAAAAATCTTTCATTAAAATTCTTATTCCTAAAAGAATTCATATTTGATTTTTTTTAATAGAAAAGGTGTTCATAACCTTAGGACATCTTAACTAACAAAGAAAGAGGGAAATCATTTGTTGAAAAGTTTTACTATTTGTTAAAAAAATTAATTAAAATCTTATAATAGCATAAAAAAGTAAGCGCTTTATAAATATCATTTTCGGGGGATAACTTTCTTTTTAACTATTTTTGTACCTTATTTCTAAAATATACGAAGTAATATTTAATTGTTCAAACACAATTTTGTAAAACAATAATAATTCAAATATATTTTGTACATTATATATACTCAAATTTGTATATTTTATTAATCGCTGCGAATTTATATCAGTAGAATAGAAAATGACAAATCTCAATACAGCTTAATGTCAAAAATTTTATATTTATTTCCATCATAACTAAATTAAAACAAATCAAAATAAGAGTTATATAAATTATATATAGTGTATAATAAATTATAAAATTATACCATCATATAAATTTTTAATTGCATATAATAAAAAAGTATAAATTTACTGTTATATATTATTTTGTCTTTAATTGCATTATTTTTTTACGAAAAATTTCAAAAAAGTACGATAATTAATTTGAATAAAAGTCCTGATATTTTACGATATAAAATTTTTAAGCTTGTAAGATTCTATCTCCTTTAACAATCTTGAAAATTATACAACATAATACCATTTATTTGTATTTTAAATTCATGCGTCAATTTAAAATTTCTTCATCAATTAGATTTTTATTTTTTAAATTCTCTTGTCAAACAAACAGTAGCAAATTAAGTTAAAATTTCCATTTTAATATAAGGTAACTGTTTTTTTTCCAAAACTTTTGACGTTATATTTTTATTTTTAAAAAATTCTTTTTTTCAAAATAAATGCTTATTTTCTGAAGTATTTTTTTTTTTTGACATTTTTGAAAACTTTAATATTATCTCAATAGAAATCGCTTTAAATCCAGAATCTACTTTTAAATTAAATCCACTTTTTTATTTATTAATGCATTAACTCACATAAAATTCAAAGTTCATAATTAAATGGTTGGTTACATTTGAGATTATTTCCATAGGCCAAAGCATTATTAAACTCAAAGACGAATTCAAAATAAATAATTAAGTTTGCGCTATGTTGGCCGTATTTTAAATGCAAGTTTATCTCAGAATAAATCAAATATGAAAAAATAATGACTAGTATAATCTTCCAATTATATGCATCGGATGTTTTTTGATGATGTCTCACTGCTGGATAAAAATCTTATTCGTTCTCGTTACTTTCAAGATGCATTCCATAAGATGAGCTCCGTTCTTATTTTTTTAACGTAAATAAATACTTTTAACTATATGAACAAATAAAAATAATTTCAGGAATCAGGAAATAATTTCATATATAATTTGTGGATATTTATATATGTTTAAAATTATAAATTTTCATTCAAATCTTATTTCAAAAGAATTTTAAATGTATTAATCTTTGTGTCAGATTATCACTGGATAGTAATTACGAATAAGTAAAAATCCATTCTTTTATTTTTTGATACAAATGAAAATAAAAAGGTTTCGCTATTTTAATCCACATCAATGTGACTATATGCAAAGCTGTTGGCTTTTAAAAGAAATATGAAAAATCAACAAGAAGATACCATTTGTCCACTATTTTTGTAACAATTCTCGAATATTCCTGCTGTGTACCAAAATGTCATAATACAACAGTTAAAAGCAAAATTGGTGAAAGAAAGCGCCTAAGAAGTAAACGATATATTTTAATTTTGAAAAGATTTTGCTTGACTTCAGTATATTAAAATAAAATATGTTATTAGTGTAAAATAAAAATTCTTTTAAATATTAAACTAGTGTAGCACCTCTTTTTCAACTTGAGCAGAGAGCGCCCCCTTTTGGCGGGTTTTTTTTTTTTTTTTTTTTTTTGGCGTTTTGCAGAAGACAACCAGTTCAACGGCAGACCTGTACCCTGAGATCGACTTTTTTTCCATGAGCAACCCTTGCGCTAACGCCAACTGCTTTCCGCTGGAAACCGTGGTATTCCTCCACCATACTGTTCTTTAACCTAATTTTCTATGTATGTCTGTAGTAATAAGTGTTTGTGAATTTTGTAGTGTAGCTCTGTTTGTGAAGATTAAAAATAGTGTATTTAAAACCGGGCAGTTTCTTAGAAAACCATAACACACCACTATACTAGGATATATTTTAATTTTTTTTCGAACTTTCGGGTCTATTTTTGGAAGGTTACAAAATATTAATATTAATTAAAAAAATTCCTTTCTTATTTATCTGATGCATTAAAACAAAATGACATTCTCAAAATTCATTAAAAAAAGAGTTATAATGTTTGAAAAATTTAAAAGATAAATTATTCGAGAAAAAAGTAGTAAAATTACATTATGTGAACAAAATTAAAATACAGCGTTTAAATATAGATAAAAACTCACTATAAACATTTTGATATTGATTATTAAAAAATATTCCATTTAATGGAGATGCGAGAAAATTGAATAAGAAATTATTGAAAGATATCTCATTTAAGCCGTTCAACAAAACTGAGTTCAAATGCTAATTGAAGATATTCATGCAATTTTGTGATAGCGTACAATTACTAGAATTTTTTATTAATTTATTCAGTTATATTTTCTATCCAAATAACTGAAAATAATTTGATATATTACAATAATTTCTTATCCATAAAATTTTGATATCCTTAAGAATGAGCTGGTTTTATAATGTCATATACATTATTGATTAACAACTTTTTCTAGCGTTTGAAACATCTTAATAAGAATTTTAAAATGCAAAAATTATTTCAATTATTCAACAAAACGATATCTTTAAAAAGTAATTAAAAAATGCAAACTTCATTTTTTTCATTGTTGCTTATCTTTTCGAATAAATACAAGAAGGGCTTAGTTTCTGTTTTATGAAAGTATAATCCTTTGTTTGATACTTCTGAAAAATATTTTGGAAACAGCCATCTACAAAAAGTTTTCAAAGTTTTATTTCAATAAAAAAACTTTCTTCATTTTAATTCTCTTTAATAAATTTATTTTCAAAAAATAATGAAGAAAATAACAAACAAGCTTGAAAGATAATTATTTGCTGACTATTGTCTTTAAATTTAATTAAATCCTCCATCTTTTCGTCTTTTTTTACGAATGAAGACGTATTTATTTTGAAATAGGAAAATATTGCTGTGCATTCTTTCTTTAATGAATATTTTATTATAGGAATAAGAAAAATAAATCGGATTATTGTGGTTTAAAGAAATATTAATTTCAAAAAAACTCCAGATGAAGAAAAATGATGAGTGAAAATGGAATAGATATAAAAAATGGCAGTTAATATATTTCTATTCTTTTTTCAAAAAAGCAAGATTAATTTCTTATTCCATTGTGATAACAGATTTTAGAAAATCTCAAATATTTTTCTGGAAATTTATTTAAAAAATATTTAAAAAAATGAAAAACTGTACCACCGATTGTTTACAAAACATTCATAAAAATATTTTATGCACAGTTTCAGTATTTCATGAAATTCTTTTGAGTAGTATGAACTCATATGAACCTATTCATAACTTTATTAATATTTATTCTTCGGTTGTTACTTTAAAAACGAAACTGAATGTAATGAAAATCATTTTTTATGCTAGCTAAATCAAATGAGTTATATAAACGTTAATGCCCTCATGTTATTACCAAATGTTAAATTTTAGTGGAAGAAAAAAAAAGACTTGTTTCTAAAGAAAGTTTGAGAAATTTGTGAAGAGTTATCTTTGTCTTAAGGGAATTTAAACGTTAAAAAAATATTATTAGGATAACATCTATCATATTCAATACTTAAGATAATAGTTGTAGAAAGGAAAATTGCTATAAATATTTTTTAACAAATTAAAGACAAAATGCTTGCTAAAATCTATATTTACTACTTTAAAGTAACTGTGAATGTTAACTAACTGTAGAAATAAAACAGTCCAAAATTAAAAATCATTTCATATCATTCATCATTTCCAAATAATTGGTAGTTCATTTTCAAAATGAAGCTCTGCCAGTCCGATTCTTTGCTCGCAGTGATTGTCCTAAATTTTTAGTTTCTAAATATGAATAATAGAAAAAAAACAAGTAACTAAATTGATTGACATTTAAAATCGCAGATAGAAATCTAATTTGAATAATGAAATTACCTCACAATTTGTTAACTTTTATTAGTCATATAATTTATATTTTAATAAGAATACTTATATGTACTCGTCATAAATAAGAAATAGCCAAAATCAATCAGGATTTATATAACATTTTATATCGGACCTATACTTTTAATTTGGGCATGGGTTTTACATCATTTATTTTAAAATTTGGAATTTGGAAATTTCAAAATTTAAATTCATTTTGAAATCATTAAACTGATTCATAAATTATAAAAAGACAACATTTCTTCTTTAATAGACAGCTATATATGATTTATGTCCATAGCAAATAGATCTATCCTATTTGTTGTTTACAACTCAATTATAGTTTTGTTTTCAATTTAGTTTATCGAAATTATTCGTATTAATTTATAAATACAAACGAATTAAAATGGTGCATGTCATTATTTTTATCTTAGAATCTTCTACGACTAGAAGCGAAGTAGAAGTTATTAATTTCATTTCATTCTTTTTATTACATAATTTTCATTTTCACAGATTACAAATCGGAACAATGAGACATGGCTCTTCTAGTATTCTTTAAAAATGTATATATTAATATATATATATATGTCGTCATTAATCATAATTTTTATTTCTATAGATTTTTTTTATTTTTAATATTTTTTTTCATTGCACAGTTTAAGAAATTACCTAAAACCTTTTTTTAAATTAAGCGAGAAATTTAAACCAAAATACGTGTACTTAATTGAATCAACGTACATTACATGACTGACTGAAGTCATGTAATGTACGTTGCTATTTGCCTTCCAAACACTATTATATAAACACCATAAAGCAGCACTGTATAAAAAAATTTCCTGCATCTTAAAGTTTTAATCGCAAAGTTCAATTATAAAAATTAAACATGCGAATCAAAAAATAATTTCTTTTCAGTAAAAGGTTAGCAAATTTCAACACTTAAAATTGGAAACAATGCTGCCATTGTAACAGCATATTTTCAGGCTTAATGATTTGTTCTATTTCAAACATTATAATTTTAAACATTCTATAAAAAATAAAAATAAAGTTTTTAATTTAGTTTAAATTTTTAAATAGTGTTATCACGAAAGTCACAAAATATTCACTTTTCTTATTGAACTTGAGAGAGAGACTATAAAAAGACAAAATACACTAAAATGTAACGAATTCGGAGGTCTCTGTTTAATTTTTTTAACTTTATTTTTTCCATACAGAATTTTAATTACATGGCAGAGAAAAAAATTTATTTTCATAATATTTTAGCTTATTTAAATGAAGTAATAAAATGAATGAATTAAAAATAAAGAAAAAGTACAAGCAAGTTAAATAAAACTGGAAAATTAATTCTTTTAAGATTCTGCTATATTCGGTAATAGCAATTTTCTAATTCTTGCATATATTCGTGTTATTAAATGTATTGCGGGATACAAAATATGATGAAAGCATCCACAAAGCAATGAATTCAGATAAAAATGACATGTATTGTTGTAAAAATAACGTTTTTAATAGTTAATAAAGAACTACAATTTCCAGAATTCTACCGCTCTTTTAAGTCATAATTTCATTATTGTTACCATTTGTTGTGTTTCTTTGTGTAATATTATTTCATTTTTTTCTTCTGTTCAAAACGAAATAACATAGTTAAAATCTGTGATACGTGACTACTTCAGAATAATGAGGGTAAACACTTAATAATTAGTTTTATGGAACTATCTCGGGGATAATAACAATAATTTCCAATTAACAGAAATATTATCGTTTGAAAAATTGGGCACTTAGTTTTAAAGTGCCTGATCTATTTGAAATGAATTACGGCGCCATTTTAACGAATTATGCCTTCAAATCCCAAAAGTATGTTTTCAAATACGAATTAATCTTCCTGATAAAGACAATTAGGAAAATTAAACTAGCTATTTTCCAGAGGAACTTTTAAATGTAATATTGCTTTTGAAAGTGTCCATTACAAATCATTTTATGCAAATTTAGCTAAATGAGTTGCCAAAATTTAATTCATACATTAAGAAACTGCATTAAAAACTTCAGCATTACAAAAGATCACATTTTTGTGTGATATGTCATATGCATTCGCATTGTTTAAAAAGTAACATTTTACGAATTTGCTGAATCTTAAGAGAATTTTTTTATTAAATGTTAATGAACTTTGAATCCTTAAAATTGTTTACACTCACACTTTGAAATGTATTCAATTATTTTGAAAAATTAAATTTTGTTTGATTTTCTGATGGAAAAATAATGTGAATCGAGTTTGCTATTAACCAAAAAGGCGTCTTAAATGTCTTCACAAATTGTAATACTAACTTCCTGAAAAAAGCTTTCTAAAGGAGTTAAACTGTTCTTTTTTGTTGAACATAGAAAATGAATTCCTGCCAAGTTTGATAGCTCCTGTTTTCCTGTATTGTCTTTTGTTTAAATCAAGTGAGAAGTACATGATTCTAATTCTCTTAACATAAATTTTATTGATATTTTAATTGATTTATTATCGATGATTGATATTCATTTATTATTGCCTTAATTCTTTTCAAAAATAAAACTTAATCCATTCTAAATTCGAATGCTTTCTAGTAAAGATTTTTTTGCATGCGACAAGAAATAATTTGTGTCTTCTCAACTGTTATTTAGAATTTCATCAATAGAGTTTAATCTTCAATGTTTTTTTATGTCTGTTATAATAATATCCTCATTCAAATGTACTTATATTCAACAACAAAATTTGGTCAAACCTTTCAAAAGTAATTAACTGAATAAATTAAGAAAGACTTTACATTGATTGTAAATACTCTTACATCAAGTATTAATAGTAGAGAGACTAACAGTTGTTCAAATATTACTTACATAAAATGGAAATGCTGTAAATGGCTGTTTCAGTCAGTGTTTGGAAAAAGTAATTTCTCATACTGTGTTCCACATTGAAAAGTTAACAATTCAAAAGCAAAAGATTTACAAAGAGTAAAAAGAAAAGTCAAAACAAAAGGAAAATACCCAATGAAACAATCAGACGATATTTTTAAGTGTATAGTTATTTTGAAAAATTAAATCAAATAGAATTGAATGCAGAACAATGACACTTATAAATTTAAATGTTAAAATATGCATGTCATTTTACATGATGTTAAAAATAAATGTTTTTGTAGTCACATCTCAGAATATATTAATTCAGTGTAATTTTTTTCTAGCAGTGTATAAATTATCGAATGCATTGATCTAAAATTTAAGTTGCTATTTTGAGTGATTTGCATGAAGCCCCGCCTTTTTTTTTAGTTTCGACATTTTTTAAAAAATGTTTCACAAATAATATAAAATATTCCAAAGAATTTAGAAAATAGAACTTATAGATCATTATACAATATATATTTTTTCTCATAAAAAACATTTTACATATAAACCATTTTTGAGATCGATATGTTGCTTTTATGATACTAAATTATTAGAACTAATTATAAGAAAATAATAAACTAAATTATTAGAATTACAATATTAAATTAGTAGAAATATTTTTAAAAAATAATAGATTCTATAAAATAAGTTAAAAACTAATTAATTACTGAGAAAAAATATTAGAATAAATATTACTAATTAAAAGCACAAGAATAAGAATCAGATCTAATTGAAATTAAAAAAATATTTAAAATGAAAATTAAAATAAGAATAATAAGAAATTAACTGCATAAATAATTAGAATAATATTATTTAGAACAATAATCATAGCAATATATTAAAATTTCAAAACTGATTAGAATAAGATTAATAAAAAGAAATGTCCGATGACTTTGGAAAAATCATTAGAATTAAAATGATTAACTGGCAGAAAAAGAAGTAGAAATTAGTTAGAATTGAATGTAATAATAAGAATAGTTAAAATGAAAATTATTAGAATAACAGTAAGAAGAAATTAAAATAATATTTTTAAGAACAATAATTACGATAATAAATTAACATTTCAAAACTGATTAGAATAAGAGTGAAAAGAGAATTGTCAGCTGAAATTATTTTTTAAATATTAGGAAACTATCTTTCAAAATAATTGGATTTCATAAATATTCAAATGTTCTTCTGTTCGACATTTTAACACAAAATTTCTAATTCACTTCCATACTTTGCACTGAAAACAATAATTACTTTAATTTTTGCCATTTAAATGAAGATTTATAAGAAGAGTATTCCTGCACTTGAACTTAAATCCTTACGGATGTTCGTCTTGCCTTTAGGAGAAAGAAGAAAAAAGTGATGGTGATTCGTTGCGTAAGACGCGAAATAGGAATTCACGCGTCCGTGATTATTACATCTCCATATGTCACGGGGCAAGCGAAGAGTACTCGATTGGTCCGGAAGGCATCCGCCTGATTTTGTACACAACGCATGAAAGGGGTTGCCTTTTTTTTTATTGCTAGCTCTCTGCTTCTCTTTACGATGAGTGATTCTCTTTATTATAAGATGGACTCTTCCAAGAATGTTGATGTCCGCTCTTGCATTTCTTATAGATGCATACTCTTCGAGCATTTTAGTCATAAAGGGTTATTAGGTTTAGCTTGGGAAAATCTGTTTCTCTTAAATTTTTGAATTTTTTATTTTAGGAACTGCATGGGTATACAATACTTACAAAAATATATATAAAAAAAGTAAACACTATTTATCTTTCTTTTCTTGTTTGTAACATTAAGCTATGTTATGAAACTAAATAAAATATTGATATTATTTTATCATCTGCACTAATAATAAAGCAGAAGGTCTGTATATGAGTTGATGGCCACCTGACTTAGGGCTATCAAATTAGGTGCAATTATTCTCTGGAAGATGTGAATGTGCATGTTAGAGTGATGTTTGTGAAATTTTAATTAGAACTAATTTAAAAATACGTAAAATAATTGCATTTTCTCATGAAAAATGTCACGAATATATATATATATATATATATTCAAAAATGTTTATTACATACCCTGAAAGTTCAGAAAATCATCATTTCTATGATATCAATTTTCCTCCCATAAAAGACTTTCTCTATTTTTTATAAATTTAAAAATGATTTTTTGTATACTTTATAACAATAGCTTATATTGTTACAAGAAATTAAAATAGTTTTCATTGTTACTTCAAATATTTCATTTTGTGATTTTCTTCCATTTTTGACAAGCAAGGCGCGAAAATATGGCTTATTTTTTACTTTCTCATATACATAGAATAGAGAAAGTATAGAAATCTTCAAAAAATTCGAACTCGAGATTTTCAAGAGACTTTTTTAGACCTCCCTGAGTTCGAAAAACACATTTTTGGAAAATGATCGTCTGTCTGTGACAAAGATAACTCATAAACGGTTTGAGCTAGGCGGTTGAAATTTGGTATACATCTTTATACCAAATTTACATATTTCTATCAATTTTTTAGATTTTTTATCAAATTTTTATTTTAAGCAAACTTGCTAAACTTCAAATGACATTATCAAGAATTTTGAAATATGAGAGAGTGTTTTTCGTGTAAATTTGTGTTTGATAAAAAGGAAAAAAAATTATTTTTTTGATATCTTTTAAAAAATATGGAAATAAAATTTCTATGTATTCAATTATATAATATTTTTTAAAATATCTTTGAAAAGCACTCATTTTTATTCATAACTTGTTATACAAAGTACAAGTTTAAGTAGATATTTCTAACTAATTCGATGATATTTAATGTTGATTTCTTGATATTCTGTGTTGCGTTTTGATTCCATTTTATTTTTGATACCTTAATGATTCTGTGGAATAATTTGTGAAAAAATTTAATTATCAAAATTAACTATGACATTTGGCAGCATAATGAACTATTTTTGCCTTTTTCCTCTTTCCTTTTTCATGAATCGAAAAAAGAGGAAAATAAAAATTCTATTTATTCAATTATATAATATTTTTTTAATTATATAATTGATTAAATAAAATTGAAAAGTGTCTTTTACACACGTGATCATTTATACAAAGTACAAATTTAAAGTACGTGATTACGGTCGGTATGAATGTTTTCAAAAATGTCCGAAAATAATAATATCTTTAAAAATTTGCAGAAAAAGAAATTGAAAAATATCTGTGAAACCAAAATATAAAGTGTCATTTTTTTTAAAAAAAATGGGGGAAAGGACATTTTCTGATTAAAAAAAGATATAAAGCAAAAATTTTCTAGTTTAGAGGTTTATGATATTATTTGCTTAAAAATTTGCAAATAGCTTTAAAAAAAGATATACGGGTCCTAAGCCAAAAAATAAACTGTATTTCTATATATTCTTTATATATTCGGGTTCAAATGATAAAGAAAACGATTTTTTTCACATTGTAAAGCAATTAATTCACATTAAGCAAATAAATATATTTCTAAATGAATATATTACTTATTCTCTAGTTCCGAAACTACAGAAGAGAATTGAAGAATTATTATACCAAATTTGAATTAAATATATGCATTAAATTTTAATTTAATTTTTTTCGTAATTTTAATTTAATTTTTTTCGTAAGAAAATTCTATCAAAAATGGGAATTTGAGGAAATGGCATCTAAAGATGTAAAATAGCATCTTATGTATGCAAGTGCAAATATAAAAGTCAGTGTAACTCCCCCCCCCCCCCCCCCCCCAAAAAAAAAATAGACTTGGAAAACAAAATTCTCATGGTTTTATAAAGAAACATGTTTAAACATTAAGAATATTAAATTTAAAAATTCATTATATTCGCAAAAAAATCGACTTTTCAACTTAGTCATTTACTTTAAGTAAATATTTCTAAATAATTCGATGTTGCTTTCTTGATATTTTATATTTTATATTCCATTTTGATTCTGTTTGATTTTTTTATCCGTTGAGAATTGCGTAGTAAAGAGATTTAATTATCGAAACAAACTTATACATCTGGCACCATTATAAGCTTCTTCCCTGTCTTTCATTTTCCCTTTTCTTGTTGTTATTGTCGTGTGACAAGTGCAATAAAAAATAAAGGGAGGAAGGGAGAGAAGGGACAATTAGTTTGGGCCGAAAGCATGCAGAACAGCCCTGACCACATCTTCAGCTTTATCGGAATAAAGAATATCCCTGGTGCATCAATGTCTATTTTGAAGAGGGTTGAAATAACAGAACGGCAGCTAAAAATGTGCTCCGGATCCAGCTGCACATCTGGACAGTGTCTGCATTTTCCATAGAGTGTGGAACCATCGGGCATGATCCTCATTCCCCTCAGGTGTCCTATTATAAGTCTTGTAATTGGGGTTGTGATGTCTCTTTTATAATTTAGATTTGTCAGGGAGAATTTCTTGCGATTGGTACAGAGCCTCTGTCTTGCCAATGCCTTAGCATCTAGAGCAGTAGTAGATACTGCTCTGCTCTTCCATTTACTTAAATCGAAAAAATAATTTAATATATATTAAACTTTTAAATATTACGCGCCAGTTACAAAACATAAAGTAAACATACAGTTGAGCCAGTAAATCCCATATTAGATCAAACAACTTCGCTTAAATTTAAAAATTTTCAAAAATTCGAATCAGTTTACCTCGGACGTAGACTCCTATTAATTGCATATCATCTATTACAACAATACTGACACACGCTCCAAAATCACGGACACAGTTCCAGGGAAATTGGCTAATCCATGATGAACGATAAACTGGAAAGCTAGTCAGCCATATTTTCTAAGTAAATTAATCAGATCACGGTAGGGGTCTAATCGAATCCTGACAGGTTAATCCTCCCTTTGGTCCCGTCTCTTGGGGCGGCATTCCCTGTCTCCATTAGCACCTGTATGCGTCTGGTATTTAATAAAGGATTACGTGGTATGCTCAAAATTGGATGTCACCTTCCAAATTTGATCAAACAAGTGATTGCAGAATTAAGATTTTGAAAGATTTTCATCGGTATTATATTTATATCAAAATATGAAAGACTTATTGATTATTAGCTTAATAATAATTAGAATTGTCATATAGAAGTACAGAGTGAGAGTATGTGCAAAATAATTTTTTTCTGTTTGGTGACATCTGTAGTAAAATTAATGAGTTTAATGACACCAAATTTCATAGACACACTGTGGTAGACATGGAAAGACGAATTCCGTAAACAAATTTTGTAATAAATGTCACCAACAAGAAATATTTTGGCGTTGCACGGATCAAAAATGGGCCAATAATTATACTGAAACCAAGAGAAAATATTTACAAAAAATGATTTATGTAAGAAGGATAAAAAAAATGTATATACAGAAAATAATCTTTTATTAATCAGTAGTATAGTTCGCTGAACCATTTACGATATTTTACGTACTATATGATACGTACAGATTCAAATATTGATACAAATATAATATTGATACGTATAGATGCAATATTTCCCTGTGACAAGAGTACCAGTGACATTTGCATCATTGTTTTGTACCAGGTGAATTCATCTCCTCGTACCTTCTACAATCTATATAAGACATTTCATTTCATCCTGTATATTTGTTTCAACTGTATATGCATCCAGACGAAGAAAAGTTAATTTATAATTACCACATACATGCTCTTAGACTCTTCTATTCTACTAGCCGTTAAAAATTTCCCTGAAGCTTGTAAATTTTTCGCAGAAGAATAGCATTTATTGCGAAGTTTTTTAAGGTTCTTAGTAAGGACAGCTATACGTTTTTCTTGGCTTCGTACGCTTTTCTTTTCTTTCATCGGCGGTTTCCAAATTCGAAAATCTATTCTATCAGAACATCAGTTATGTATATGGGCCTAGGCATTGTTATATCAGGTAAGAGCTAGTCTTTTATATTGCATCCTACTTTTCAAAAGAATTTTCATAATAACTTCTAATGATCTTATTTATGTAAATGTTAGTCTTGGAAATTTTCATTCCATCAAACTTACTGCGATATTTTTAATGCATCCTTATCTTTTATTTAATTGATTGGCAATAATAAGTAGTCGTTGAATTTGCTATATAAAAGTTTGTAGTAAAAATGATTTGTATGTCTGAGCAATTTTTAACCTTCTTCTACGATTTTTGAATTATGGTTTACAAAAGGTTCTGTGAATGCAGTTAAATGAATGATGTTATGTGAATATTGTTCTGTGAATTCGGTTATTGTAAGGAAAAAGTAAGCATTACATTATATGTGTTATATTTTACAATACAGTGTTTCGATTAATATGCACATTTCAGATATTGACATTTTAGTATTGTGATAATATATCTAGATAAGGATTTAAATATAATCTCTGTATTTAGAAAAATTCATGTGAAAAAATAATTATTAGTTAATTAAAGAAAATTAAACACATTAACTGTTTCTTTTAAAATTTATAATGGCAAAAGTTGTCCAATAAATCTGATTTACAACGATGAAATCGGCTCTTTTCTTCTCAAAAAATTTATTATTTTTGATAGTTTATAGTCGACCATATCAATATAGGAACATGTTTAAAAATAAGTATAAAAATCAAATCAATAAATTTTGTTTCATACTTTTCAAAAATTATACATCACATTTGACTAATAATAAAAGATAATAATCAATAAATTAGGTTACCTATTGCATTATAGGCGAATTAATTTCAATTGTTTCGACTTTTAATAATTAATAAATGAGTTACATCAAGAGTTGCTCCATGCCTCTAAAGTCAGTCACTTTTCTTTTTTAATAATTAATTAGTACGTTCCAGATAATTATTCTTTATATAATTTCTTCGTGCAATTTATCGATTATTTAACTTTTTTCTCGTTTCATTTTCGTGCAGGGATTACATTACTTAAATAAAAATGTTTAATTGATAGCCAAAAAATCCCTCATCATTTAACTTAAACATTTCCGAAACTTAAATCATCGATTAAATGATTGCGCGAACAAAGAATAGCACGCTATAACAATGAAAACCAATAACAAAGACTTTTAAAAAATTTAACTTCTGTAATTTTGTTTTTTGTTCCTTACAGGATAGCGCTCGCTCTATTTTCATAAGCTCTTTATCCGATTTTCTTTCGATCGAAAGTTCACCATTTTTGAAAACGACGATCTGAAAGAAAAACATTCGTTTTTCATTTTAGCCTTTTTTTCCCTTTCATTTTCCTTACATTATTTTATCTTGAAGCCTTCATACTCCTTATTTCATTTCTCCTATCATTCTTTTTTCAGCTCCATTTTCTTTAATCTCTGTGGGGGAACAGAAGTATGATAACTCAACTCGGGCTATTTTTCGTTTGGAGGAAAGTTTTCTTTTAAAATTTTACGGTATTCGTTCGCCAGGTGGAGGAACAACAGATTTTGAAGACAAAGAGTTGTAGAAAGGACTTCAACATGATTTTGCACTCCGGCGAAACTCTTTTGAGATTAACGGATCACCTTTCTCTTGAGATTTGAAAACGGAAACCGACTATTTATAGTTGATTTATATGCATGGCCATCTGGATTCTGTCTGGACTCGAAAGACGTGAATAGGGAAAAAAATCTCTCACATCTGACTTAAATCTATTATTTAAATAATATGAAAAGCAATTTATCATATATTGGAAACAAAATACAAACATTCTAAAAGAAATCTTTTCATTGCAAATAGTATTTTATTCAAATCTTTACCTAATATTAAAATTTAAGTTTTAAGTTTTAATCTGGCAATCGTGAATTTCTGAATCTATTTTTAACTGATAAAACTGATAGCACTAAGTCCACTGCTAACACTAAAACAGAAAGTAATTTGTTAAAAACCAGAAGCAAGTATTCCAGACCAAAAGAAAGAAAAATATTTGATTTATACAAAATAATATATTTTTCAACTTTAGGGAAAATATTATAAATCAAATTATTCAATGACAATAATTTATGACATTGATATTATTGAATTACAGTAAACTTTCAAAATTATTTTTGGAGATATTTAAATTTATTTATTATATAACTATAATAAAATATAAAAATTACAAATTAACTTAAATTTTAAATAACTTTATTCCTTTAAATAAGATTTTATCATTAATATAATGTATAATTAATGTATGCATATGAAGTGTGTAATAAAAATAGGAAATGTGAATAAGATATGAAATATCTTAATAACAAGCAAGGCAAAAAAACAGTTATTTCTAATTATTATTATTCTAAGTGAAAATTTAATAAAAGAGAACTTTGAGTAAGTCAGTTCTCTTTTTTAATAACAGGAGGGTTTTCTAGTCTGAAGATATTTGTTTTTAAAAAAGGATTACTGTTATACTTTTTAGAAATTATTAATTAATAATCTGATTAAAAAATGTTCAACAAATAAAAATACAATACCCATTATTGTATGGACAAGATTAGGAACGATTGCAAATTTCTTAATCATTCGACAAATAAAGTTTTTTATAATAAATAAAAAATTTAAAATAAAACCTATGCATCTAGAGGGAATTAGAAGAATTATTTTCGATAACAATTTTATGTCGAGCTGTAACATAATAGCAATTGAATATGTATTAAATGAATCATTTTCGTATATTCTAGAAATTAATTATACGATCAGATATAATACATAAAAATTATTTAATAAAAATTATTGCCAACTAAGAAAACATTATTTATAAAAATATAATTAGACCTGGAGATAAAAGTCTTTATCAAAGGACATATAAATACATATAAACACAATTTTTTTTGATTTAATAACATAAAATTCTAAAATTCATCGAATTTTTTAAACATTATTCGAAAATTACAATGTAGTTCAAACTTATCTTCAAAATGTTAAGATATCAAGATAACAAATAAATTTGATTTTAAATATTTGGATGTAAGAAAATTTTTATTAATAATTTTAAAAAGGGTTTATATTAGAAAAGAAAACTAATGCACAAATTTAATCATATATTATATATATATATATATATATATATATATATATATATATATATATATTCAGACATCTAAAGGAACACGTGGAAATAACGCATGCTATAAATGTTTAAACATCCACCTTCAAGTCTTGCTTATCCTTCCCATATTCTAGAAATATAAACACATTTCTTAGAGTGTTTTCAAATAAAAGACATGCTTACAGTATCCTACGAATATCTTACAGCAATATATCCCCGAATGTATAAAATTAGATTTCCATCTGATAGATGATTATAGTGGAAATGGATCGTACTTCTCCACCTATGTCCAGCGAACAGTGATTACATAAATCTTACATAAGGCAGAGGAGAACACACGGCATCCAATCCACGTGGAAAGAAAGCACTCAAGTTGTCTGAATCGAAAGCAGTCCCTTTTCATCTATACCTAAATTATAACGGGGTGATGTGTGTTTTGTTTTTTTCCTTGCAAAGACTCTAACGCAAAAGACCACAAAAAAAAAGAACATAAATGGTTGTTATCAAAAATTGTGCTTCTGTACCATTTTGAGGTAGAGGTGCTTACAAATGGACGAATTTCACGCCCTTAGGAAGCAGATATATATATATAGATATATATATTTCTTTCCTTTCTTTTCCTTTTACTTCGAGGTAATCTATAATTTATAGATGATGCCCGAGTATAAAATGGGGAATGTAAAAAGGAAACAGTTGAATTTTTCGAAATATTTTGAAACTGTAAATGGACCAAATCCCAGAGTTCCGTGAGCATTAGTTTCAAGATATACGCTCCATTAAAATATTTGTGGAGAAAACATGGGAAATATGACGTTTGTTTGAAATAATACTTTTGTGTTTTATGCATTTTTTCTGGGAGTTCCTTTATAACAGAGGTATAAAGAACAAAGATATTCTTTTACATTTTGGATTTTTAAAAACCTCCCATGAATTTTAGCAACTAAACATAAGACTGTGAATTTTTGAAAATATGCCTGGATACTCTAAAGTTGTTGAGAAATATTTCTTGTAAATTTAGGACTCTAAATATGGTTCATGCGTCTACAAATATAAGCAGTTAAAGGTTCATTTTATAAATAATTTATAAGTCCATAAATGAAATTCAGAAACGTAAGATAAACTTTTATTCCGTGATTTCTAACATCAATAAAATAATTAAATGGAATAAAGCATTAATTTATTATCGCCATTAGAATTCTAATTGAATAAAAGACTATTATAAGCATGCTTAAAATAGACTCCCATACAAAACTCATTTATCACAAACGTACAATAAAACTTCTTTAGAACGTCGTTTTATAATTAATTCATCATTTGGCCTTGCCCATTTCTATTGATTTCAGTTTTAAAAGTATTTTTAATATGAATGCATTTAAAAATATCTTTAGATTATTTTAGTGCTGTTGTATTTTAAATAAACACGAAAGGAAGGGAAAAAAATTAATGACTTATATTCAGTTTCCTGAAGTTAAAATCCATAATCAAACGACAAAATAACGGAAACTAAAAGGAGTATAAGGGTAGCAAAATTAAAAATTTTTTATGAAATTTTTTTAATAATATTTAAAAACGAACTATATGCACAATTGCCACAAAGATAATCATTGTAATTTCAATCTATTATATATAATCATATAAAATAGAATATAATACAAGAATAATAATTATACTTTATTTGGAATTCTACAATAAAAATACAAGAAAGAAATATCACGTGTGCATAGTTATTCATAAAGGATTTTTTTTATATTAAGAAGTTGTAATTATTATTAGGCTTATCGCATTTATTCATAATAGCTGAATCACAAATCTTAAAATCTCAGAATATCTTAAATTGATTAACTGTCTAAAATTATTAGTCTAATAATATTGCAAAGGGCTTATGAAATCTTATAATAAATTAGAACTTTACCTTTAAAATATAAGGCTGAAGTTAGTAATTCAATAATTTTGAAACAATAATCCATAACACTTTGTTGTCGTTGATATATTGGCTTGGAATAGACATTTGTACGAAATATTAAAAAAGATTTACAAAAATAGAACATTGAGCCTTATAAATTATAAGTTTTACAAATCGACTCTACTATATAATTTCATTTGGGTTATAAAATTACTGTTATAAATATTTAATTAATAATATAAGAAAAAAATGCTTGAATGTATTCTTATTTTAAAATCATACGTTTTTCATTTATCTCAAACGACTTTTTCATTTTTGATATCTTTAAACTCTCAAATTTGTTTTACTTTGTTTATATATCTAATCAACTGTTTTGTGCATGTAACACACCTCCTAATTTTTTTTTATATATATCAGCAAAATGTGCAGACAAGAAATTTCCATAATATTCCTATATTGCTTTGCTTTCTTATTATTATTATTTGTTATGAAACAAAGAATATTATTAATAAAACTTTAAAAGTATTTAATGGTTTTATACATTTCATTTCGTCTACTAAACTATTCGTGAATTATATATGTAAATTATTATTTTAATTACCATAAAATATATAAGAGCATTTGAGATATTGAAGCATTTTTAAATGACTATTGCATTTTAAATTATTTAATACTTTAAATGAACTGCAGATTTAAAATTAAAAATTCAGCAATTTGATTCGTGGGTCAGATTCGTCAATGTATACTAATGGGATAGAAAAAAGGATATGCACAATATCATACAGTTTATCGAATATGAAATTGTTGGAATCTGAATTTTATAAAATGGCGTTTAAATGCAAAATTTTAAATGTTACGTTTCTCGAAAAAAAAGTATCACAAACTTTTCCCCTTCGAATACGGATAATAATTACACGACTTTCCTTAATTAAACTGCAGTTAAAATTGAATTTTATAGAATAATATTTAAATACAGCATTTGCATTTTTATGTTATGCTTTCTAAAGTAATAGTATCTCAAAATTTTCTCATTGAATATGGTTTCCTAATGCCTAACTTTTCTTCATTAAAGTACAATTAAATCTTAATTCACGTTATGCATTTAAAATTTTAATTTCTTCACAAGAAAGGAATTATATAAATGAATTTAAGTTCTTTGTCTTTTAATTTAAAGTCTATAGCATAAATCTAAACCAATACTGACAATTAAATTTAAAGAAGATTTTTGAGAATACATCATCCGATTTAATACCATACAATTTAATAGCACTTTCTTTCATATTGTAGTTCAGAAACTTGTGTATAAAATAATTTTCAGAAGCAAATATGAGACAACTAATCATAAACTACTTCATGCATGGCAAAATTACACCCATCATTTTACGAAAATATCCTTGACAGTTCAATGTAATCCGTTATAATGTTCAATATTGGTTATATTTTAAAGATCACAAAGAACTTGCAGCCACACCCCCCCATTGATCAAACCTGAGTACCATTTTTGAAATACTAGCAAACAAAGCACCATCTTACTTTCTCTAGAACACTATAGAATGGTATACATACGGAATGGAAATATTATACAATAAAACCCTTTTCTATTTGTTCTGTGTTCTGTCCACGGTCCGCTGCCCGCATCGGTACCACTTGCGATTCTGCGGCAAGACGCAGCGAAGCATAAAATCTCAAATAGTCTCGATAAGAGATGGTTGGGAAATACGATAGATCGCCAAATGGAACCTGCCTCAAATTCAATTTTTTGAAATCTTCTGGATTTATGTAGTTAAAAAATACTGTGTTTGTTTCATTTTATTCGGCAAAAAGCCATTTAGAGTGGAAACAGATAGAAGCTTGTGTTTACAAAGCTGTAATAAGAATTTGTTTCTTATCATCTATTATGCGAAGTATATAAAGAAAATATATCGAAGTTAAGATAAATACCCACAGATTAAATCTTCAAAAAAATACAAATTTTTTATTTATTTTTTATTTATAACCATGATTTATATTTCTTTTCAATTTTTTTCTGTGTCATCAGTATATAATTCAATCGGTAAAACAATAATTTAACTTTCTAAAATTATTTATTTTATCTAACTTTATTCGTTCTCTAATCCTTTTTCTAATAACTCTATTTTGACTGTCCTTTTATAAAAATTAAATTTAACTAAAACAACTAAATAATATATATAGAGAGAGATTTCGAATTTAACTAAATCGTCTGCGACTAATCTTGCATTAAATTTTTAAAAAATAAAGATTACATATACAAAAATTTTACAATTTAACGAAATTGTCTTCGACTAATGTTGCATTAAATTTACGAAAATAAAGATTACATGTACAGAAATTATACAATTTCACAAAATCATCCGTGACTAATTTTGCATTAAATTTAAAGAAAATAAAGAATACATATACAAAAATTATACAATTTCAAGAAATCTTCTGCGATTGATTTTCATTAAATTTTAAGGAAATAAAGAATGCATATACAGAAATTGTATAATTTCACGAAATCGTCTGCGCGTGATATTGCATTAAATTTAACGACAATAAAGGTAAAAATATATTTAAAAAATGCAAAAAAATTACAAATTCATCAGTGACTGATATTGCCTTAAATTTGATGACAATAAGGAATAAAAATTTAGGAGATTGGTACAACTTTTAAAATTGTCTGAGACTGATGTCGTATTAAATTTGAGGAAAATGTAGATAATAAGCTTAAAGTTTCTATTAATCAAGCTGCAGATTCATATAAAGTGTTGAAATATGGAAAATTAATTGCCTATATGTTTATCTGTGTATATATATATATATATATATATATATATATATATATATATATATAAACCTGCCTCAAAATTTACACTGAATTAATTGAAGTAAAAAGATCCAAATATGAACTCGATCATAATAATGCTGCAAAAAAACCATATCTAAATGTTTTCATTTTCAAAAATAAATAAATAGCAAAGGAACAAAATTAATGCAGTTATTTTCAAGCAAATAAATTATTTTTAAAAATTGTACATTTTTACATCTACTAATGAAAAATTAATTGAAATTTTTTATTGTAAATTTTACAAGATTATTTAGTAGGTTAAATTCAGATATATATTATATGTATGCAATAATTATTAAATTTAAATTAATTTACAAACTTTAAATCTCAAATGAGAGAAGGATAATTTTTTTATATTTAAAACATATAATAGGCTGATGAAATTGAACTTGTAACATTACTGTACATAGTGTATGCATAAAATCTGTCATGCATAAAATTTGCATAAAGTATGCATAAAATTTGACATTAAATCTGTGTACGAGTAAATTTTAAATAATCTGTTTGTACATAAAGAAATGAAAGATTCAAAAATCGAAACTGTGACGTGAATGCGATTTCTTTTGAAAACCGTTTGCAATTTCGTTGCAATAACGTTTGCAATTTCGTTGCAATAACGTTTGCAATTTTGACTTCAATGCAATTTCAGATATATTATTTATATTTAAAATTATTACATTCTTAACTTTACCTAATTATTACATTCTAAATATTGCCTGAAATCTCTTGCTTTTTAAAGCTATTTTAATTTAATATTCTTCTATGAAATAAATTAATAGATTATTAGTAAAAGCAATAATTTCATAATGATGAAAAAACACTACTTTTAATAAACATTTGAATATTTAAACGTAATCTTATAAAATATGTTCTTAATTTTTAGATAATAAAAATTAAAATTCTTGGGAGATAAAATCCTAAATCAAGGATTATTGGATTGATAGTATTAAAAGATAGCTAATTATTGTTCTAAATCTTGTTTTTACTTTAATAACATAATCCTAGTTTCTCCCTTGTCACTTTATATAGTTTTTGATAAAGATATTACACCGCATTTGAAACAAACTCCAGAACATCAAAAACTAAATGTGAAATTAAGCAGTATTTCGGAGAAATGAGACCAATTTTCATAGCATAGATGTTGCACGCTTCTCTCAAAAGAACTTTGGAATCCGATTATCTGCCCCATGAGAATACTACGCTTACACGTAATCTACCATCCAGAAATATAGTCTCATAAGTTAAGATAGTTTTCAGATTGTGCTATACTTATAGCGTCTAGATTAGGCTGTATGAATCCTTTGCATTATTAAGTTTATTACTTGAAGAATTATAATAAGATAAATCTGCATTGAAAAGCCTTTAATGATAGATCTATATAAAATAAACTATAACATATAAAAATAAAAAAGTTTAACAATTTAAAAAATAAGTAAAATAGTTTAGTTTATTTTATATTTAACATATAAACTAAACTAGGTCTTTATAAAATAAACCTATATGATTAAAAAGAATAATAATTTAATAAGAAAAGCGCTCCGTAATTATATTATTTTAAATTATAATATGTAATATCATATCAATTTTAATATCTCTTACTTATCATTTTAATTTACAATATTTAGTTTATTTCTTACAAAAGTTACAAGTAAAACATTTTATGCCTTGTATATTTTGTTTCAAAATATACATTGACCGCGTGTCTCAAAAACATTGACCGCGTCCTTTATTCCTTAAATATTGATCATAGCCATAAGCTGTATTTTACAAAGTTGTGTAAAAAAAAAGTTGCAAAATGTTATGATATCGATTAAAATTTTCAGGAAATTAAACATAAAAAAAATACAAAAATTAAATTTTTATACGGACCCCGTACAAAAAAATTCCTAGTGTGTAAAATGTGCCCCAACTTTTAATAAGGTCATGTACAAAATTTCTGAATTTTATCATGAAAATTCTCAAAGATATGTTTAAACAAATTTGGTAAAGGGTCGATCACAAATTAAAATGCAAATGTTTACAGATTCAGTGCAGATGACGTGACGCAGGAATGCATCATAAGGAAGTAAAATATGCTTCATATCTTTAGATTTAAATACAAATTTTAAAATCTATGCTTCCTGAAAAATACTTTAAAATTTTATACCATGAATTACAGAATATAACTTAAAAATAGCACTGTCAATGAACTTGTAAAAAAACTTATGTAATCTTTCCTTACGTAAGCTTTCCTTTATGTAATCTTTCCTTTAAGTTATGTACTCTTTCTTTAATTCAATTTCTACAAATTTTTAATTCTTTTGCACTAAAAAATAGCAACATTATTATTTATTTATTCAATCATTGTTTCCTTTGTTAATTTGTGTACGACCACTAAAACGCGAACATCCGATATGATTTTCCATCTTTGCGAACTCATATCCAGGCATCGAAAAGTGGTTTAAGTCAGCATTTATGTAGTTTCATATCATTGAGACTTTTTGTAATAAACTGCTGAAATTTTGTGCATGACCTTATTAGAGGATGGGGCATATTTTATTCACCGAGAATTTTTTTGTACGGGATCCGTATAATAATTTAAATTTTATAGTTTTTGAAGTTTAATCCCCTGAAAATTTTAATCGATTTCGTAACATTTTACACCTTTTCTCACGCAACTTTGTAATTTACAGTATATGTCTATGATCAATATTTAATGAATAAAAGCCACGGTCAAGGTTTTTGAGACGCCCTGTATATTCAGTCTATTAGAAATTAGATAAATTTTTATTTTCTTATATACATAATATAGAGAAAGCATTGTAATCGTTTAAAAAATTCTAACTCGAGATTTTGACGAATCTCCACGTTTTAGACTTCCCTGAGTTCGAAAAACACATTTTTGCAAAATGTTTGCTTATCTGTCTTTGACGAAAATAACTTACTAAAGCTTTAAACTAGAGGGCTTAAATTTGGCACACGGTCTTTTCACCAAACTTGTAGATTTCTATCAAATTTTCAACAAAATCCGTTCATAGAAAGTCTGTCAGCCCGGCGATTCGAATATGAATTAATACAATAACTAAAAAATAAAGAGAGCTAGATAGATGAAATTCAGTCAACAGATTTAACATATATAGTGTTGATATCTATAAAAGTTTTAGCCAAATACAACAAAGGATTGACCGTCTGTTGATCTGTACATTCAGAAACATGTATACGCGAAAACTCAAAAACACAATGATTTCAATATATCAAATTTGCCATGTGATTTTCGGTATACAAGTGTAGTTTTATGTCAAATTCTTGTGTCACTCAGCTGGGGAAACCCTATTTAAAATAGAGATTCGATTTTCGGGTGCTATGAACCACGTGCCAGGGCTTAATCTTCAAAACGCTCACCAAGGATGACATGATAGATTCATTAAAAATGCTTAATTGAAGTCAAATGTTAATATTTCTTATTTCCAGTGCCATGCAAGTTGTTCTCTAGGATGCCACCTTTATTAACGAATATGCGGAAAATTTTTAGAGAGGCCACTTCCTCCAGTTGTCTTTTTAATTTTCCCTACAGTTTGTACATTAAAATTAAAACGTAATCTTCAAAACAAATGCGAGAATACTATTTTGTGGTTATGTGGATTATTATGATCTGTGCAGGAAGCAACAGGACGAATGTTGTAGGAAACATTTCTTTAATAATCACATTCACACACTAAACAATTACAAACACAAAGACAAGACATTTACGCGCGCGCTTCACAGTTCAGCATCCCATCTCCTTCTCATTACAATCGCAATGCATTATGGGATTACATATGGAATGGCTTAATCAGGTATCGCCATCTAGTATCCAAAAGAGAAGATAAGTGTAATGCAACTGCTATTACACTTTAACATTACCTAAAAATTAGACAATTATTGTACTAGTCTTGCATCAACATGATAAACTATAAGAATAAGAAATAATTACCATATTTATATCCATTATCAAACTACCAGGCAATTCGTATTTTGCACAATTCTAATTTATGTCTGTGTAACCATGGTTACCCTCACCTAAAGCTCAGATGATACAATGAACTACAGACCGAGTAGCTATTAGGCAATTAATTGGGTCACTAATCTGTTGAAATTTGCTGCGTAAGCTACGACACCTTCGAATCGATTGGAACGCAGCAACTGTTTCGAATATGATTGAGGTTGCATTAAACGAAATCTTTCGCTTTGGTTTTCAGAATTATAAACAATAAATTATTCAAAAACAATTTGCCATGATTGTTTTTTTAAATTCGAATAGAAAAATAACGAAAACGTTTTATTTTCTAAATACTGCCACAAAGAAAATTACTATTGATGCCAGTTCAAAAATGATTGTTATTGAAATATGCTAAACAGTCAAAGCTCTCATTTGATATCAATACATTTTTATGAAAGTAATCAGAATGATATTGTCAAGAAGTAAAGCTATTCCAACCCTATTTATTTTTTAGCTATAGTGTCCCAATATTTTTTAAGGATTAATCTGAAATGATTGATACGAAATATACTATTTTTGAACAAACATAAATTCTTTAATTAATTTTTAATGACTTTGATTATATGAATCTTTTTCTTATCACCAACCAAAACGGTTTTTTTTACTTTGAATTCTAGGTTAAAGCAATCTTTTTAGCTGCTAAAATAGAACTCACCTCTGTTTCATTCTTATATGATCACACACATTTTTGAGTTGAACTAATGACTAACTTGTTTAGATCTTAGGATAAAAATGGCGGGAAAAAATTTTGTAAATTACATTTTCTATGATGTATTTGATCAACAGTTTCATAAAGTTCTACAAATAGTATATAACATTATATGATGAAATTTGTTTCTAATAACTCTCCTTGTCTTTTTAATAGAATACATTTATATATAGAAGTGTATAAAAAGATAAAAGGAAGAAAAGTTTTTTTTCCAATTTATTTTAAAAAGTACTTTTAAATGGAATTTCTTCTGCAAAACATCCATTAAGTTATAATTTTATTTAATCAATTTATTACATAATGTAATAATTAAAAGAAGATATGCTTCTATAAAGTTTCAAGCTTTTCATATTCCTTTTATATACGATAAAGTAAAAACATTTCTAAACAAGTGGAAAAAGTCTCCACGAAACCTTCTCGCATTCTCTTTAATAAGTATGCTGTCCCATTCTCAAAGAATAAAACTGTGAAATCCTCGAATCGAATTAAGCCCCCGAATGTGTTGATTGACATTGACTTGCAGTAGTTGAGAAATATTGATCTTTGGCATTATCTGGCGTTCTTGCAGAATCTATTTTTTTATTATTCTGATAATTTTTTGGTGATTAATCCTTGATATCTAGTTGATACACAAATACTCGAAAATCGAATTTAAATTTTGAACGCTTTTTTTTACAACCGAACGGCACTAAAATTTGATTCTGTAGTTGTAATCACAAAATCTCTTACCACATTTCACTTATTTAAGTCATCCATTTTTGCGTTATTGCGTTTATGTGCTTGCAAAGGTATACAAACAGCAATCCTTTTACAGATAATTCTCAGATCTTTTCACAATTTGATATGAATCTACTTTTTAGATGCAAAGCTTGTGCACCAAATTTTATTTATCTAATTTTTTATGTTTTGTAGTTAGCGTGTAAACTTGTACCAAGAAAACAGAAAATATGGAATTCCTCAGATTAGAGGTTTGTCCAAAATTTTATAGAAATTTACAAGTTTGGTGGAATGACCACATGCCAAATGTCATGTCTCTAGATCGAAGCGTTTTTGAGTTATCGAGTTTACAAGCAGACAAATAGATAAACTATGCTTTTCGGATTCAAGAAGAACTGAAGCGTGGAGATTCGCCAACATCTCGAATTATAATTTTTTGAAAATTATAGTACTTTGTCTTGTACACTTCGTATACGAAAAAAATCAAAACGGAAAAATTTATGAATGTTTGTTAAAAACAAATAACATTGATGGATTGCTTAATATTTTAGTAAGTGAAAATAAAAGACTGAAAAACTACAAGTTCATTTCAACCAATTATTTTTAATGTTTTTACCATGATAATTCAGATTGGTATATTTCCAGTAAATTATGCGATGTATTATGTAAAACATAATTATTTTAAAAACATTATTTTTTACTCACTAATGTTAATCCCAAAATCGTTATTTGAAAGAGATATAATCTAATTAAAATAAATTTGTGGTAATCATAAAATATTTTTTTCGCGTACTTTTGGCAATGTTGAAGTTGAGGCAAAAGCAAAATTTTCAATTATATTAATATAATTGTTTTAGGACTAAAATCCGTTCTGTAAGTTGGTTACTCAAAGAATATGACAAATGATGCAATCAAGACGAGCAAAAGCAACATATATGAATCAACTCTAAAACATTTAATGCTACAATATTGCAATAATTTATTTATTATTATTTTTTTGCTTCTTTTTATATTGATCGCTTTTGTTTCTAGCAAATAAGTGAAATACTAAGCACTATGAAAGCACAATACTTTCGTGGATTAAGGTGAAATTGCCATTTTAAACAGAAAATATACAAGCCAAAGATATGTTTGTTTTTTGGGTGTGTGTATTAATTTGTGTTTTCCTTATTTTATGTAGAATATATTCCTATGAATATATCATTAGACGTTTATTTTGGAAGTAGGGCAAGTCCATTTTTGAAAAAAATGGGGATAATGGTAGTTATAGATAAAACTTGTTAAGATCTTTTTGTGCGTAAACAATTTACAGTAAAAAGAAAAATTCAGGTTCTAGTATTTAGGAGATGGAACTTTTAGCTCTTAATAGTATTGAAAATGTGTTTATTTTGAAAGTGGTGCAAGCCCATCTTAGATTGAAATTATTTTTGACCGAATATATTACGGGAAAATGTAGCTCCGGTTCTGTATGGTTGTGGCCATTTGGCAGCATGTCTGAAATCTAGGATGTTCCTATCTATCTAACTTTGATATTGAAAATCAGTGGTTAATCAATATTTCATAAATAATAAAAAGTATATCTTAATTTTGTGTTTCGATAATAATATGCTTCATCACCTTTCCAACAAAGAAAAATTTTAGTAATATTGGCAACACTCTGGAAAACTTTGTTTTTATTATTATGCAACAGAAATATTTCCCAATTAAATGAACGATTACAATAATTCATTACTTTTGAAAGAGAGACAAGTCCATTTAGTTATAATGAAACTCTTACTTTTTTGAGTCAGGATTGTAAATACTATTGTACGATAAACATACATTATCTGGTGCCACAAAATACAAAAAATATATCTATTAATACTTACCAATATTTTTAAATTTATTGAAATGCAAATTTTAATGATCTCGCAATAACAAAAAATAGACTTGTCCCATTTTCAAAATAAACGACTTATATATACATATAACATATACATACATATGTCCATGTTAATATATATTAACGTATTTATTAATATGAACTTGAAAACTTACGAATACATTCTTACGTATTAATATTTATCAAAATTTCATCAAATAGTAACTCTCAAATGAAAATATCTGATGATTGGCTCCATAACAAAATATTCCATCTTTAAATACCTGTCAGAATATTGTGTCACTAACTGTTAACTTAGTGCTCCGATAGAAATTTTTTTCTATTCCTCAAGATGAAATGTCGAAAAAATTGTTGCGACTTTCAAACTGTAGAGTAGGAAAAATAAAGTCTGGAACTGACTGAAAAAAGGCTTTCATCGCGTTTCTTCAAGTGGTTTTTCGAACGAGTACGTGCTTTGAAAAATGGAACTTTACATCTGTCGTCGGACGAGGACTGCGTTTTTGTCTCAACGTCTGAAAGACTCGAAATTCTTTTTAAGGGTTTTAGAAGGCATAAATAACATTTTCTGATTTACTCTTTTAATAAATTTTCATAAGACATTCTTGGCCATTTTTACTCCATGCAGCCGTGACGATTTATGGAATTTAAATTTATTCATGGTAATACAATATTTTATAGTATGAATTGAAATGGGAATATGAAACTGTGAATTCTCCATCATGAACAACATAAAATCGCATACATCGCATCTGTATTATTCCATGCAATTTGAAAAAACTAGAATATGCTTAATTTAAAAATGCTTTTTTCTGGGGGGGGGGACTGATTTGAGATCTGGAAAAATGTCTCTGTTTTTGTTAGTTGTATAAGAAAACTTTGGAGTAAGATATGAGAATTTGAAATTTGTTTCAAACGTTCTTATTTAGTTTGCTTTTTTATATTTATAAACATGCAGTTTCGAAATCCTATTATCTATTCATTTAATCATATAATGAAGATGTAAAATTTCGTACACTTGAATGACGAAACACTATTTCAATACTTTCAAAACTGATATATAAAAAATTCTCAGTTAAATAAAATTAATTTTTGTTTCAGAACTAGCAGCAATTTCTATTAGAACATTTGAGAAGTATTGATCTCGAAATCCAATGATAAAAAATAAATACAAAAAAAATTGTTGTTTGGTAAATTAATAAAAATATATTTAAAACTGTTTAACTATTCGCAATTAAATTAGTTTTTTTTATAATAGTGAAGTTAGTTATGATGATTGTTAACCAGGAAACTACAGCTGTGAAAAAGCTATTCATCAGTTAGCTTTGAATTGCTTGTAGATACAGAGAATTATCTAACAAAACATGCTCCAAGATAAACTACATGCATTTATCTTCTTAGTTGTGTATAGTTATTTGCGATATAAATACTGTAATGTCGTTGTCAGAAATATTTAAATAATTATATAATTTTATGTAGTCTTATTGTATGTTTTCTTTTTTTAATTTATTAATAAAAATTCAACAACTATTTCAAACTTTGTATAAAATTAGTTTGCGATGTTTGGAGTAAGTTGTTTTTAATGCATTTTAAAAATTTTATAATTTAAGAAAAATATATAAAATATAATTGAATAAACTCCTTAATTCTACAGTATACGAAAAGAAAATACTTTTTTTTTTAAAAAAGTAAGTGTTTTTCAAAAGTTACCATTGTTAGCTATTTATATCTCTAAAAAGGCAACTGAAAAAGTTCTAAACGTTCGAATTTAGATCTGCGTCACAAAATAAGAGCGTAATTTAAATACCATCGACCTCCAGATGCACGGTGGCTTGCTGGTAAGAACTAGTTTACAGCCCGATTCTATCCAGTATCTGTTTCAATGAACATACTAGTCATTAAATCTGATTTAGGAAATCAAACACCCTCTGCTGATATAAAAAAAATAAGACACCGCATCGGATGTCATTTGATTTGGTTCAAAGTTTCAATCTATCCCAAAAATGTTTGTTTGTTGTTTAAAAAAGGAGAAGTAATAATAACTAACTTTCAAATCAATCATGTGGATAATATGGTTTTTGTTAATTTCTTATCATATTTCTTTTATCCTAACTATTCCCAAACATCAATGATGATAATATTTATTATTTGATAACTTCAGTTCTTAAAAAGAAATTAAAATTTTTAGACTATATTTTGTGAATCTTAATCAAAACGGATGTATTCTTCAGATCAAATATTTAAAATCCAGCCTTTGTGTTATATTAAGAAACGGTACGACAGAAATAATAAATATCAAAAGGCAAATAACATTATAATTATCCAAATCATCATTAAAAATCTTACGTGCACATAACCAATTCCTGACTCTTAATGTATGAAGATTAATAAATTAATTCCTCTCTCAGAAGAATTTCTTTGCTCCAAACTTTCGGCAAGGAAGTCGATTAAATCCAAATATACCATCCGTAATATATTAGAAACGAATGTCATAAGTTAAACAATTAACTCAGTTCAAAATTATCCTAAATTCCCTCCGTTATCCTAAATTCCCTCCTATCCTAAATTTGTATATTTAATTGGAATTTTCTATAATCTAATCCTCATAGGATGTCAAATTGAAAGATTAAAATAACAATTTCTGTAGAATTAAAATAAAAAAAATTGTCATTCTTAATGCATTTGAAGGTAGAATAAAACTCAGACAAGTTCGTTTGCGTGTTGCTTTCCTACTTTTCCCCTCTTGGGATCTTTGATCTTTTACTGTCGTGGTTAATCTTCCTATATATTCTCAAGAATCCTTGCACTAACTTTTGAACTTTTAACGTTTCGACGTTTATCTTTGAAAAATAATCAAACATTCATCGCAGATGCTTGATCTTGATTCCACAAATTGAAGTCTCCAAAGATCCTTTATAAAATTAAGCACAGATCGATAATACAGACATAAGTAGGTATAAACAACAGGAAAGGAACAGAAAATTCATTAAGGAAAAGGACGACAACTACATGAGACTGTTTGAAAAATAAAAACAATTGGGAGCCAGGAAAAGGAAAAGAATACACTAGATAAAATGTACAACATAGATTTAATGGAATACAAGAAAAAATAGCACAGTATTATTTTCGTATGAGTAACACATACAAAGCCAGTACAACTTTGGACGACAAGTCTTTTGAACACTTAATTCAGTAGCAACTGGTACTTGTCGTTGAAATTTCATACGATATGCTATTGCATATTTCATTTTAAGTATGATATGTCTTTTATTTAATTCGTTGACAAAGACCCCCATCCCTCCTTTATATCAATTTGTGTTTGCTATCTTTAACGCCCTTCTTAG
>JAPMOR010108268.1:11557-69070 GCA_026543865.1 Argiope aurantia | reverse complement strand
GATTTAAATTAGATTTTAAAATACCATTATAGATAGATAGATTTATCATAATTTATCTAGAAAGGAGACCCAGGAGATCTTCCCGTGTGCTCCTCGCTCCAGGCAGATCTAGACTCACTTTCTGGGGATATCTTATCTCGGTAAATTTCATCCAAAACTTGCCTATCGCGTGGATCACATTAAATCCTCCGGAATAGTGATTGTAACAAATTCACCATCAGTGTTGCAACGCATAAATAAAAATATATGTTTTCTATTTACTAAGAGAACATAAAGTTGCTAAATCAAGTTGAATAGAGCTATATGAAAAGGGAAATAAAATACTTTTGTTGTTTATACATGAATACAGGAATGAACGTCACTTAAAAAAGTATTCAACTTAACACTGAGGAAATGTGCAAAACATTAAAAAAATGGAAGCAAAAAGTGTACATTTTAAAAAGTTTTGATAAAGGTTAATTGTTTCATTAACAATAGAATGAGATAAAGTCAATACAGAAAAAAAAAATAGAACAAATTTACCTTTTTTTTTCTTTTTTTTTTACTTTTAAATTCTGGGTAAGCAACATAAGAAACATAAGAACAATGCGATCATTTCTAAAGAAAGTAACTTTTTTTTTCAATCCATCACATGTAAAGAAGGGGAAAAAAGTTAAACCGAGGTTCTTTTTCTGTTTTTTAAATAGGAAGTGCTTGTAAGTACAACTTAAATGTTTTAATTGCCCTAGGATTTTTCTTGTTAAAGTAAAGATAGATTTATAAAAAAAAATCATGGTGGGTATTTTTTTTCTGATCAAACTTTTTAAACGATATGGTGAATTTTAAGCATCTCCTATAAAGATTTCGCTTTTATTTGCGTTTAAAGTTAAGTATAGCGTTACAAACGGTTTCAAATGTTTGCAATTTCGTGCTTGGATTGGTATTTAAACCTTATTTTTAAAAATCATAATTTTCCTAAGAAAATTTCTTTCTCTGAAAAAAAATCGCATAAATGTAATTGTAAGTTAATATCACATCTTGTTAAAAATATATAGCAAATGAGTTTTTAAGCTTTTACTCATTAAATGAAGAATTCAAGAACTTTTTGTTAAAGTTTGTAGAAGTTTGTCCATTCTTGAAATTATAAGTTTATTTTTGTTTTTTGAATCGATCGCTCATTTGGAGATGTTAGATTGGTGAAATTATTGATTGTCAACATAGATTCAATAATCAAAATACAATTTTATTTTTATTTTATATTTTGATTTACATCAAAATATAAATCAAATACTAGAGAGGCCATTGTAATGGCAAGCAGTGTTGTGCCACAAAATGTTACTGTAATTTTGACATTATATTTTGTCAAATTTGGCGACAATCTACTTATAATTAAGATTTGCATAATATAATTATATCTCCAAATTATGGGTTTTCTCAAGAATTTTTTTTTAATATTTCGCTTTCTTGCATTAAGGGCAATAATGTGATAAAGATGATGAAAAACAATAAAAATTACAACAAACAGAATTTAAAATTAAATTTGAAAAAATTGTTTTTAGCAGAGCAATATTTAATCACAAACGAAACTCGGAAATTCATTAGAAAGGAAAGCAATAATTCATCAGAAATGAACAAAGACCATTTTATGAGGCTAAGTAAAAATCAAATGCATTAAACATAATCTCATTTATTATATTGTTATAATTTTATCTACATAAATAGAAGCGAAACTCAGTTTTTTGCTCTTCATTACACAAATCCAAACTATTACTTGCAAATCAGATCAATTTTTCATGCGAATATTGTGAAGCATAACTTAATGAAAATTTCAGGACAAATAATTATATAATTCTTTTATTTATTAAAAACTATGTTTCAATTGAGTCTGCGCAATGATGGGTCAGCTCACAGCATAGTTACTCTCAAATTTTATTAAACTATCCAAAGGGAAAAAAGAGTTACTAAAATTTAGCTAAAAACTTCAAAAAAAATTGTAGTTTTCTGTTATTTCAAAATTGATTCAAAACATAAATAACTCATTTTTTAAATTCATTTCTAAGCTGGTTGTCCTCATATTCCTTGTTGTAAACTAATATTTAAATTCTAAGTTCTAATGTGTATTTAAAATTTGTATAATTCTTTGAAAAATGTTAATTATCTATGAAAAAAGTAGATTTCTGTGGCCTTTTTGTGATAAAAATATATATATAAATAAAAGTAGATTTCCCTGATCTTCAGTTTTTCCAGAAAATTCTAAATTAAAAGATATTTTTTTTTCGAAAAATTTAAGAATCTTTGTATTTTTTTTCTAGAAAATTTTTAATTAAAAAATCGTTTTATTTTAATTAAAAATAAAGATGCAAACATTACTGTGTTTGGATTTCTTCGAATACTAATATTGAACATATTTTTTATTTTTTTACTTCATCGCATTAAATGCTTACGCCAAAGTAGCTTTCAATATTTGATTGAATATATCATAACTGTGTTATAAATATCTTTTAAGAGTTTCAAACAAGCTAAAAAATATAAATAAAAATATTTAATAACATTTTTATGATAATTATTTAAATATTAAATATTTCATTAGAAAAAGCATAAAAAGTAATTTCATCATATCAGTTAATAAATAATAAATTGCAAAAAGTCTAATTTAGAGAAGTAATATATATTACGCAAATGAAATGAATCTGTGTTTCACAAACCTTAAAGTTTTCATTTAACAGAATATTTGACTTCTATTATTTAGAATAATTAAATTTTCCCAAACGTTAATATATTTCAAACAGAATAGATTTTATTGCTTGTCGTAAATTTTTCAGAGTATACGAACACAAAATATTAAGAATAATTAATATTTCACTTTAATTATATGAAAAGATAAAAAATGATTTCAAGTAATTAATCCAATTAATTTAAACATAGCACGAGCAACAATTTATCTTAAAATAGAAGGAGTATATTTGTTTGGCATTTTTTTTCTCTAAGCAAGTATTTAAGAATTATAAGTAAATAATAAAATTATTTCTAAAACATTCATTAACTTGAAGATTTCAATTTTTTCCTGCTTTCTTTTAAATTTAACTTTTGACAAGCTATCATTTTAATTAGTTGCAGGAACTTGATTTTAGATGGATAATTATCTGAACCAACGGTGTACACTTGTCTTAATTTCGAGGCAATTATTTTCATATAATTAGCAGGTGTGTTTGTGTGTTTTCAGTTTTTCAAATCAAACTCACAAGGGATTTCTCTGAGATTTTTTTTCCAATTTTTTCTCCCACTTTTTTAAATTTTATTTTGAGCTCATTATTAAAAGCAGGAACACTCTCAGTTTACTTATTTATTTATTAAAATAAAATCCGTAAGCTTTCAAAGCGATATCTTTATTTTGCTCTGATTAAAGAGAACATGTTGGTTTTAGAATTTTTTTTTTTCTTAATACCCGTTTGCGCACCTGTCGCTTTTTTATTGTTGTAAGAGATGTAATCAGAAAGACCTGACTTATAATTGTTCCTTTTAAAATATTTTTATATTGTTAACTTTTGCATCGGTTCATATTATTAAAAATTATTTACAATTAAATAGGACAAGATTTTTATTTTCGTAATAGAATTTAAATCTGTAAAACTATACTTAAAGATTATAGAAATTCTTCCAGATAAATTCATAATAGTTTTCCCATACCATGTTATTATTTTGGAAGTATTTTAAAAGATAGTCAAAGTATGCCTGCTTTGTAAATTTCATTTAATTTCTAATTGATTAAAAGTAATCATCATTTCTAAAAAGTGGATGACTAAACAGAAAAATTTACTGTTGTGCCAATAAAAGTGAACTAATTATTTTTTTGAATAAGCAAGAACTTAATTGATCAAATTCTTCAACTGCTAACATAGGCAGTGCTAATATATTCTGTATTTAATCGAATATTAAATAAAGCTATTCGGTTTCAGAAGTATTCCAAATTTCAAATATATAATAACTTAACACAAATGAAAAATAAGCATCAACTATTGAGTTATTAAGAGGAAACTGTATTATAAAATACTAATATTCTTGAAAGAAAAAAAGCATTCAGAAAATGTTCAAATAAATTACATCTCCGTAAACACGAACATCAAAGAGATTCTTACAGAATACTTTAAAAACGTTACAGATCTTACGAACATAAAGAAAAAATACCTGCGGTTATAAATAAAGTTCTCTTCCAAGATTTATTACTTTTCTTTCCAAATCAATATATTTCATCTAGAACATCTCATACCATTTATTTCACTGCCTTAAATCTGATTCGATTTCATTCAATTTCTTTAATCGAAGACTCGCCTCATATCTTTTTTAAATAGAATTCCTTCGAAGGTATTTCTTGCATAAAAATGAAAACGATTCTTTTTTTTTATATTTCAGATACATGACATCTTATTTGTGAATTAAATTCTTAGTGAATGAAATAATTTCGTGCAATCTTTCATAAAATCAATTTTGTTGTAATGAGTGTATCTAGGAAAATTTTCTGCTTTTTATCTCAAACCTAAAACAAAAATTCTTTCTAACGATTATTTTTTTTGAACTGTCTATCTACCGGGTGTTTCAAAAATGACCGGTATATTTCAAAAATCAATAAAAACTAAACAGGCAGCGATAGAAATATACCGTTTGTTGCAATATGTTTGGGAGAATGGTAAATTTTCAGGCAGACAAACTTGTAAAATTAGTTATAATTTACAACAACAAATGACGCTGCAGGCGATTTGAAAGATATA
Source organism: Argiope aurantia (assembly GCA_026543865.1). Classification (NCBI taxonomy): domain Eukaryota; kingdom Metazoa; phylum Arthropoda; class Arachnida; order Araneae; family Araneidae; genus Argiope; species Argiope aurantia. The sequence continues at coordinate 64,325 of JAPMOR010108268.1, read as the reverse complement.
GAAGAAACCGCAGTCTAAGTTCGCCATTCTGTAAGTCGTCTTTCTGCTTTAAACGTGTACTGTTCACAGATTGTAAGTTTGTTGTGAAAAAATAGTTTATTCCTTAGAATAAAGGATTTTTCTGGTGTTGGAATTCCACCGCGTATAACAGTGTTGTTGCAACAAGACGAAGTTTTCAACGGAAGCTTAATGTAACCAAAGAGCCGAAAAGCGTATAATAAAAGATCTGTTTGAAAAATTTTGAAATTGCTAGACATGAACCCCTGAGACTTCTTTCTGTGGGGACACTTGAAAGATCAGGTGAACTGCCACAATCCAGAAACAATTGAACAACTGAAGCAATACGCCTGTTCTGCATGTGAAGCCATTCCGCCTGAGATGTTTACACGGGTTTATGCTCATTTCATTCTGAGACTACGCCATGTTATTGCTGTGCATGGTGTATATTTGGAAAATATCGTAGTTTAGATTTTTTCCAGACTGCAGCGCCATCTCTTGTTGAAAATTTTAACTAATTTCACAAGTTTGCCTGAAAATTTACTGTTATCCCAAGCATATTGCAACAAACGGTGTATTTTTATCGCTGCCCGTTTAGTTTTTATTGATTTTTGAAATATACGGGTCATTTTTGAAACACCCGGTATTACTCTCTTTGTTTCATACAAATTGCGTTTTCAATCCAATTCGTGAGAAATGAATTAATTTTTTTTTAATTTTTATTAAATAGTAAAATATTTATGTAATTTTTTTTTGAATAACAGTTTACTGACCATTACATATAAAAGCATTTTACATATTCATAATTCAATAAACAGAGCAATTTATATTTTTGTTGTTTATTGCTCGTAAACATTAATTACTTTTAATTATATTGGTTTGATAGAAAACATGAGCTATGTGATTAACTACCGTTATTTGTAGGACTGTTCTGATCATCTTTGTGATTTGGATGCTCTCAATATTTTGTTCTTTGGAGGTTATTTTTCATGCTTTATATTCCTTCAAAACACTTCTTTGAAAACTGTCTTCAAAGAGGATTTGAACAATATTATAATGTCATTAAAATTCTTTAATACTTCTTATCATTTTAGTTTTTTTCTAAAACAAATAATCAATCATATTGCAATAAATTGTGTTTCTTAAAATATTTTCTGGAGTTAATCGGTAATAATTATTGTGTGTCAAAATAATATTTTTAAAATCTCTGAAAAGAACAGGTGGATGGATTATGAAATTGAGTATTTAAGTATTGGATAAATAAACGTTTATTTTTACCTAAAACAGATTTTAAAAATTTTTTAGGAAAGTTAAAATAGTTTTGAAATTAGGATATTTAAAAAGGGTTAGTTAAAACAGTTTGTCAATTGTTATTAAAAAAATTTAGAATAATCTGTAATCGAATCCTAATCACACGAACTTACTGAAAGAGTGCCTTACCAAAAACGCTGTTCCGCTGCCGTTCGACGGTTACAGATTAATATTATATAAGCTATGCCAAAAGTTTGGACATTATTTTCTCGGAACAAATTTGTTATTGTTATTTTAACATTTTAATGAATTCTTTAACCCTAAAGGTATATTACCGTTATATTGGATTTCATCTCAATTTTCCAACCCATGTTTTCCAATTATAAAAATATTTTATAAAGTGTGCGGATCTGATACCAAAAGTATCGCAATTGTCTCAATTATTGTTTTCGAATCTTCATGTTTTATTGCTCTTGATATTCCTGGATTGTATCAGACTTTACAAACGCATAAAAGACAGAATTATAGGAATTTCGCCAGTCTACCTAACTGCATTATTAAGTTATCGTGCTCACTGATTGATAAATATTGTTTGGAATTTATAATGTTGCTTCCCTGCGAAGATAGTTCTAGTGTAAGGAAAACAATTTGACAGATAGTTTTGTTGGTTGTTCTTCAGGTGCCATGAAGGATCTCCACTTTGGTGGAAAACTTCGAAACCATTTGGCGACAAAATGGCAGATTTTAGTATCTTCAGGAATTTTGGCGATAGTTCCTTAGGACGCGTGAGTCCTAAGGAACTATCGCCAAATATTATTCGAGAAATATATTTCGAGAAACGTCTCTACTCTGTCTCGGAAACTATAAAAGGCCACGAAACCGAACTGGAACCAGTAATTTGAGTTCAGCTCAGATTGTTTATTGAACGAGTTATCCTTAAGAGCGCTTCGAACTGCTTATCATTGATCTGTTACTTTGAATTCTGGTATTTACTAGAAGTGCTGCTGAGTATTGCTTGTGTACGTCTTGGCGTCTGTTTGATCGTCTGTGTCTTCGTGTTAATAAGCATCATTATTTGTTATTGAGGTCTGTTGACTATGTCACCATACGCCCACTACAAGCGAACCCGTTGCTTTTACGGACTTTTTGGATTAAGTTCGGAATAATATAATTCTAAATATGTTTTCTTCGAACTCCGGAAGGTGATATAAAACAAGTGGATTCTCAACACGCAAAATACTATGGATAAATTTTTTGACGATTACAGCATTTCTTTATAATATATGATTTTATCTTCCTATACGAAAAAGTTAAAACATTTATACTTAAAATATATTGATATGTGCGGATACTTGCATCTTTAATAAGTGATAAAAAGTTGAATTACATACCTATTTCAAAAGGACCAACTGCTATCTCTATTGTAATAATAAATTGCAGTTTTCTTTCAACTCCTGTAGTTCTACAAATCTTTAATGGCTCAAAAAAAGACTGATGACATAGAATAACAATTGCTAAATGATAAATTATTTTAAAAATATAAAGGAAAATATTGAGTTTTGAATTACTTTCCGTGCTTTATATTTCTTATTCTACTAATAGTCTGGATGTAAATCAGATGAAAGAAAGAAAAAAGAATTAAAAATAAGATGAAATTTAAGTCAAAGAAAGATAATTTAATCAATTTATTCCGGGTGAACTCCTAGTGTTTTGTATCTACACATTGTTCAAGAAATCATTATTCCTTAAAATTGGATTGTATTAAAACAATTACCTTTGTGACAATTTTATTTTATGCGTCTTCATCCTCCTTTTTCCTGATAAGTTTTTCTAGAATTAATCTTGCGTCGAATTCAATAAAGACTTTCAATAAAATTTGAGAACAAAAACTTTTATTTGATTTTAAAATAATATTAAATTTTCGCTTATATGATGATTTAAATTTCTTAGGGAGAATGAAGATTGATGTTACGGGAGAACATTTTTATATGAGCAATAATCTACTATTTCTATTACTATTCTATTATAGATCATCACTTAATTATTATTAAATTAGCCGCCTTTTTCGACCAGTTGGTTAGATGGGGTTAATGATTACTAAACAATTTTACTTAATCATAATATTTTCCACATCAATATGTTTGTAACAAATTTTGACGGTCATATAATCCATATTATTATTTCAGAAGTCATAGACCGTTCTGGTCATTGAACTATGCATTTCTCTAAAGTTTTTTCAGTCCAAATCTTCTAATATACAATTATATTATAATCTGTTGCCAAATGACGATTAACAAATTCGATCTAATTTTACGTCTACATAAGCGTTTTATATGTATAACTGTTGAGAAAAAATAATAAATTAATAAAAAAAAAGTAAGTAACATCAAAATTTGATATTAAATTTTCAAAAATAAAAATTTTCCTAGCCAAATATAGTTATATCATTTAACAAAACAAAATAATATCTGAATTTTGAAATACTGCAAAGTTGAAGCAATATTAAAAATTTACATTAAAGAAATATATGTCAAAATTCGTAGCCAAATTTTTAGAGATATTAATATGAAAAGTGAAAAATAAATTATTTCGTCAACAAATTTATTTTATAAAATGTACCAATAAAATCTTATAATTCAGTACCTAAAAGACAACTTAAGTACAAAAATTAAAAACTACGCAACCTCAAATGATTTAAATAAAAAATGAAAAATATTATAATATGTAATAAGCTTTAAAGTGTCAAGTTAAATAAAATATGAAGCTAAAAATTGTAGAAAAAAAATAGTGCTACATTGTTGATTATTACATCGCATACGCTTCAAATGAAGAAATCACGTGGAAGAAATAAGTGACTATACAAAAAATAATGCTTTTTAGATTTTTAAATTTTTAGACGATTTCAAAATGGATTTTTTTTTTTCATTTTCTCAAAGATTTAAGATAAAATAATTTTCTTGCATTTGTTAATTTTATAAATATTTTCTTACTTGACAAGTAAGAAGTTTAAGTCTCTACATATTTCATTTTTTTAAGGATAAGGATCGTCTATTTAAGTTTTAAATAGTTCTTTACGATAACCAAATTTAGTTTTAAATATTCTTTAATGTCATATCAGTGGATGAAGTGCAAGATATATTTTTACGAGTTCTATTTTTTAATATTTCTGTCATATATGAAAATGTATATTTCAATATTAATGAACTGAATAATTATTTCATGGATTAGGTTTTTTAAAATAAAAACGGCTAATATGTCTGTATGCGCATCGTTGCATTATCGTAACATGACTTGTTTTGTACCTCGAAGTAAAACTTAAATTTGTTTTCTTTTAAAAAATATGCTCCAGATTTTACATGCTAAAAATTTTCCCAATTAAAACAAGGATTGAAAAAGGACAGATTTGTTAAAGCAAAATCAACAGCTAATAAGAGTTTTAAAAAATGAAATTTGTCCTTCAATTTTTAGCAAATAATATGATAAACGTTAATTTTAGAATTATTTCTATGCTTTTGCTGGATTGTATTTCATATCTATACCATTTCCGTGTTATGAATTTTCAAACATATTTATACATAAATATCAATTGAATCCTATTTTCAAAAATAATTATCGAATCTGAAATTATTTCGTAATATCAGCGCGAATTTCAAGATTAGTTGCATGTATTTCACTAAAAAAAAGATGTGTTGTTTCCATTTTTCCTTCATTGAGTAAATATCATAAAAATATTTTGCATCAAAATTTTAAACAAAGTAATTAATTATTTAAGCTCTCTTTTTTTTTTTCAAAGTTACTTAATGGGGGGGGAAGGGGCATTCCTTGAAATAGTTTTTTTTACTACATTTCAACAACAATGTACTTATGCTGAAAAGTTAGACACAGAAAAGCAATTGTTTATGGAATTGATTAAAATAAACAATGTCGTTATATTTGATAAAATCAAAATGGTGATTATAAAATCCTTACATCTTATCATTCCTGGTTGTATTATTAATAAATCTTACTATTTTCTCATGTTTCATCGTAATGTAAGCATTCATTGTCATTTTGATGGATAATAACGTTGGACACTGAAACTCCAAAATCATTCAGCTAGATTCTACAATTTGAAATTATCCTTTTGTCTGTAAATAAATCAGATATTTTCAGCATTTCTCTACCTGGAGTTGCTTCCTTCTGTAAAAAATTGTTCACCAGGGAATGCGAAATATGGCTTCTTTTTCTATAAACGTGCAATCATTTAGTGAATTATCAATGAATCCAATTTTTAATTCCCATCTATAAACTCTGAGCATATTTTCAATAAATCTAAGCATTATATTCCTTATTATATACTACTACTATACTGCGTGAAAAAAGTAGAAGGACAGTCATATTTTGTAAATTAGGGTTTATATTTTGATTCTATTTATCTAAATCTCTTTTTTACGTTGTTTAATTATTTTTTCTTTTATCTTAAATGAGTAAATTTTATAAACCATTAAAATTAAGGCAAAACAGCACTTAATGATTTTTGGTGTATGAAAAATTAGAACTGGACTAGCTAAAATGCTTGTTTTAAAAGATATTGAAAACCTTAAAAGGGGTCGCTTCATTCTTTTTAACTGATTTTGTTTTAAAAAGTATTCTATTTTATCGAAAGTCAATCCTTTAACCATTTTTATAAAGCTTTGAGAAAAACCTTTAAGGGAATTTCAAAACGGCCAAATTATCACCTACAAAAATGATGGCAAAGATGTGAGAGAAATTGCAACTAGCTATATATACTCAAATCCTGCTTCGAACTTCATAAGAAATCCTAGTAATTAGAGGACCAAAAAGAAGCCGGGTAGACTTAAAAATGATGCAGCCCGATCAAAGAAAAATCTTTCAAGAACTGAAAAAAAGATTGTTAAAGCTCAAAATAATCCAGGTATCATACACGTTTCAAGAAGAATTATCTTCAACCACATAAAAAGCTTTCGAAGTTCGTATTTAGAAAAAAGGAAGCACTAACATAATGGATTGAAAGAGCATTGAACACTGACTGCAGTGACCTAAATTCTACGCTCTCAGGATGAACCTCCATTATATTTTCTGACGACAATTTTAATTTAAATTGCTCAAATGTCTACAAATACTGTGGACAATGTTTCAGTAACAAAGACTTATTCTACCTGACAAATGAGAAGAGGGAGTTTTATGATTCGGTTGGAAGTCAAATCTTTGAAGTAATCAATAACCAATGATGGAAGCCAATTCCCTATTAATAAAATTTTTATCGGCACAGATTTAAAAGTGTCTTTTTACTTTTGCGTCAGAGTATGAAATAGTAAAGACTGATTTTTTTTATTGTAATTGATTTGTATTTTTTTCATTCAAATTTCAGATATATTCATCTGTTGTAAATAGGCCAAGAAAGTGTTTCCCATTAAATCAATCTGAAAACATATCACTATTCCTTATTTATCTAAAAATAATCGTGTATCCTACGTTTTTACGCTCTATAATATAACAAAAATAAACTAAAAACGATTGAATTTCTTTCCAAAAAATTTTATAGCCCATATTTATGCCATATTACATATTACAAAAATTTAATTGGAAACAAAGAATCAAATATAATTGAAATTCAATGCAAGAGAAGACAACTTTCAAGTTGAAATAAACTTTCAATCAAAATTGTAGAGCTTTCTTTGCCAAAGAGAGGTTTTTCAACTCTAAAATTTTTACCATAAAACCTACTCAAGGATTTATCATCTTAAATTACTATTATAAACGTTTAAGCAAGGATGCACAATAATAATGAGGAAAATTAATCTTCAAAACCCTATCAACAATTAATGTCCTATATTTAATAATTCAACATAAATTTAGTGGTGGAAAATAAAACAAAATTAACAGCATTTAATGTATTATGATTATTTACCAAATGCAGAATGAGTATATGCTTATGCTTTTTGCTTTAAATATCCTTTAAATAACTAATTTTAAATATTTGGGTTTTTTTTTTTTCAATTCTGTATACCTGAAAAATATAACTGTTATTAAAAGATTCTTTCTAATACAAATAATCACTTCTGCATGTGCGATTACATTTCCGAATAAATACTTCAATTCCCAACACCCGGCATTCACAGGTCCAATAAACATTGCTTGTTGAATCCACACCGCTTCACAGTCAATATTTTCATCCTTTAAGGCATCATTCTCGATTTTTTTTTTTTTTTGTAAATTTTTTCCCCCTTTTCTGGTTGAAAAAGTAAAAAAAATAATGAATTAATTCTAATTAATTCAAGAATACTTTTGAGTGAATAATTGTTTTATTTTAAGCTCTCGTGTCCTGCTAGAAATTTCACGCTTCGAAGGTGGGAATATAATTATGAAGTTTTTAGTATTTAATTTATTTTTTTTTTTTTTCGCCTTCGCTTCGTTAAAGATTATGGAAGCAGATTTTCAAACATTTTAGCAGGTGAGAGGATGGCAAATTGTTAATTATATTAATGTAAAATGAGGTTATTTTTGGGAATTATTGATTATTCTTGTTGTCTTTCAAACGCTAAGTTTATGTTTAAAAAAAAGTGTTTTACAGTTATTTTAAATTACTCTTAGTCTTTCCTTTCTTTTTTTTTCTCCCTTTTTTTTTTGTCGTACCAATGATATTATTTCTATAAAATAAATGCAAAAGGTGAAGTAAAACTATCTCAGAATTGAGGAGGGTTTTTTTTATATAATCTGTTTTATTTTTAATCCCACAAATTAAAAAAGGATGTCGATTTGTTAAAAAGTTTTCAAAATTATTTTTTGCAGCATTTCATAATTGTGTTTTACCTAAAAATATTACTCAAGGGTTGTCTTTTAAGATTGAGCTGTGAAAAGTATTTTTGTTTCATATATTCAGTAAGTTTCATTTTTTAATTGTTGTTGGTCCAACATATACATTTTAAAAATAAAAGTATAGAATTAGTTCTTTAGAGAACTGAATAAAGAATTTTTTTTTAAATGATGCATATAAACCGATTATATAACAAAGTAAGGTAAACGAGTTTGAATATTTTGTACCCACATCGATGCATTTTGAATCCCTACGATTATAATTACTGTTATATCAGCATTCCAAAACAATGTAGCAAAATTCCAAGACATAGTTTAAAAAATATTTTAATAGTAATAATTATTATTTAGAACTTCCCCAAATTAGAATAGTTCATTTTAGACTTGTATAGAAAAGAAAATTTTTTAAATAAATAATTATTTTAAGAATAATATTGATTTTAACTAGAGATATAACTATTTTTAAAAAGTAATTACTATTACATCATAGTAATTATGAATGTAATATTACATCATCCCAAGAGAATATAACAAAATTCAAAGATATAGCTAAAAAGGATTTTAATGGTAATAATTATTATTTAGAACTTCATCAAATTAGAATAATTCATTTTAGACGTCAAAATATTAGACGTTTGGACGTTTTTGTTTAAGAAATAATTATTTTAAGAGCAAAGTTGATTTTTATTTAAAATATAATTATTGAAAAAGCTTGTTAACTACAATACATTGATTGATTTTTCTAAATTTATATATTTGTACTATTTTCCATATTTTCTGCATTATTAATCTGAAAATTAGATACACAGAATTTCGATATTCTACGTATTTTACTTAACTTATTCTTAAATGGTTAGGTAGATTCTTTCTTTTAATTCTTAACTGTTAGGTAGATTCTTTCTTTTAATTCTTAACTGTTAGGTAGATTATTCTTATAAACATTTCCTAATAAATAAAAAATAGTACCGAAAAATAGTACCTGTAAAATAATTTTTAGAAAAATAATCAATCAAAACTTCCTTTTCTCACTTTTCCTCTATTTGGAACCACCATTTTCTTGGAACTCCCCTCTGTTACCAAAAGATATTTTTCTTTGAATTGAAATATCGCAGATGATTAAATTTTAAAGCGATTTTTGACCGAATAAGCAATTTAAAAATTTATTTGTGTTTGATTTTTTTGAAGAAAATGAATGTCATAGATAAATTAAGCAGACAGATACGCAAAAACTTTCTGTTTTTCTTTAATTTCATTATCATGCAAATTAACTTCCCTGCAATAACTTCCCATGCTTTTCGCACTAAACTCGTTTTCATCAAACAATCTGTCATAAAAATGAATACCAAAAAGACAAAACACTCAAAGTTTCCAAATAACAGACAGCTTTTTGAATCATGTCTGTTTCCTCAAGAAGAAATTATTCCTAATTAAACTTTGTTTTAAGATACAAACTAGAGCTTTCTCTTGCAACATTAATCAACAAAAGTATTTTCCAATGAAATATATTTCAGTTTCCTTATTTTATTTGGCAATGCTCTTTTTCCGAATGATCAAAATTGTTTTATTTTCCTTTTCGTTGCCATTCTGTTAATTATAAATGAAGAATAATGTAAACAAAAATGTAACTTCGAAATTAAAAAAAAATTTGCAATTAAAACAGAATTAATAACACTATCTTTTAGATATGTTCTTCAAATAATCTTTCTTTTTTTTTTTTTTTTTCATCTTTAATGTATTTTTGTGTTCAATGAAAAGAACTGCCGAATAAGTTTCAGAAATTCTTTCATATTTAGATGTTTTAATTGAATTATGCATTGCCAATTAATTTACGCTTTTTTATTATAATCACAATTAAAAACTATAAGCCCCGCAAATTTTACTTAATCACATGTAACATCCAGTATTCTCAGTTGTAGAATAATCAATTATGCAATGAATCATTCCATCATCATAATTTTTAAAAATTGCTACGAGAAGAGATTTCTTCCTAAAAATAGCTTTTCAGATAAGCATTTATAGCAAATTCATTTTTCAAATATATACATTTCAAGCATTTTTCAGGTGAATTTAATTTTCTATGATAAAATACATATATTGGAATCCAAGGTATAGTTAACATAAAAAAAGAGAAATTTTAATAAAAACAGTTTTTTAATTGTTTTATTGGTTTGATAAAAAAATAGAATGTCGTAATTTTAATTATTTTTTATTCATTTTTAATTATAATTAATTATTGTAAATACTTATATTTTAGAAATTAATTGCTCTTATACTGATAATAAGATGCCCGTTATGCTGAATCAAAATTTAATTAAGTTAATCGATTCACAAATATAATGCTCTAAAAATGTCATAATAGTATTTTGACATTAAAAATACTCAAGAATACAGAATTTTAAAATTGTGAAACATAAGAAAGTAAATGAAAATCAACAGCAAACTTAAATGTTCATAAACATAGCAAAAAATCAAGAAAATGTCTAAAATAAACAATCGTTAATACGTCAAAGTTACCTGAAAGGTAAATTAGATAAACTATTCTTTAGATTTTTTTCTAGCTTTATAATATAAAATATAATTCTATATAATTGGTAAATTCGCTCTCGGATTTATGCTATTGTATGGTGACCGTGCATACTTAAATTTCGGAAATAATGGCACGCTTAAAAATTATTTCCTTTAAAGATTATTCATTTCGCTTAAATATGAGTATTAAATCTACTGTCGTGGGTCAAACTATCTCACTTTAATTTGAAATGGAAGTTTTAAGAATGGGGAAAGGATAAGTTTAGGTCCAGTGTTTATCAATATCAGGATTCAATATTAAAATGATCGTTCATGTAACCATCATGTAATCTTAATAACAAATCTTAATCCATGATAAAAAAGAATCTAAGAAAAAAATTGTCCGCATAAATCAAAGTGAAATCTATTCTTCATTCACCTCTTCATATAAGGAATTCCGAAATCCTGAACAGTTTTGTGTTCTTGATGACAATGCATTATATTAATATTAACAAATCTTTATTATTAATTAAGCTTTGGGCTTTGTTTAGTTTCAACTTAATGTGGAAAGCACCATCTATTGATGAATTTGAGAAAAAAAAATTTATACGATTATGTCATAATTATAAGTATAAATTAAGTCATATATAAAAAATGAAAAAGTAAAAAATTATTCGAATAAAATATATTTAAAAACATTAAGAAACTATCAATCAGAAAAGAATGTTTCATTAGATGTTTGCGTGTTAAAACAAATTTCTAAAAGTTTCAAACGCTGAAAACAATGCTAGTAAGAATTCAATGTTGAAAATTACAAAATATTGTCAATAGAAGTTGAAACCCGGAATGAAAAATTCGATTTAAAAAATTCTAAGAGCGATGAAATATCAAAAATTTCCGCATGAATAAAGTATTTTGAAAATTCAAGTAGACAAACGATTTTTCGTAGGTAAACGAAGTTATTTATACAAAGTGACATTATTGCTACCGTCAAAAAAACACTTTATTTTTAGAATGAATTTTCATGATTTAAACTTCTTTATTCTCAGTTCTAAAAACGCATTTTTGAAAATAATGTCTGTGACTTTGTCCGTAAAACCGTTAATTTAAAAGTGAGACAAATGAAAATTATTATTCACTTCTGTACCAAAAATCTAAATTTCTATCAGTTATTTAATAAAGTTAGTGAAAAGGAATTATATGCGTTTGTATGCCCGGGTGCATATAAATACGATATTTCAAAACGGCAACTAGTTTGTTGAATAAATCTTCGAAGATTATAGATCTAAATATAAAAAAAAATCTTCTACGTAAATTTATAGTTCTGTTTCAAGTTTTTAATCCAAAAAGTTAAATGGGAAAAAATGAAAAATGTACACTCGATCTTCTTTGTGTTATCAATATGAACAAAAGTTGTAAAATATTGAAAAAAAATGTAACAAAATAGTCGAGAAAGAAGGCTTCTTTTAGTTTCGTTTTGTTTGACCCGCTAGATTTATCTACTGATTCGAAGTTGTACGAGAACTATTACAGAGCGAAACTAGTTTTTTAAATAATGCAAATAAATAAGATGATACTTAAAAAGTCATTCTCTTCCTTACAGAGAGAGGCTGAGTGGAAGAGATTGTTATTGCTGCTACAAGTAAGAGGAATCCTTTTACTTGTCACACTAACGGGGGGATGTTTGATATTGGGAGATAAAATCTGAATCATCCTACCATAGACCTAGGGTTGAGTCTCTGTTACAGGATGGAGATTAAACTTACATTGTCATCCCATAGACCTAGAGCAGAATCTCTGTTACAGGAGGGAGATTAAATTTACATCCTTGTTAACATGAACAAGAATGTTCATTTTTCCTCCTTGTTAATAAGAACAAGGATGCAATTTCCCTTTATCAAGGCAGGGCGTATAGTTTGAATCTAAGCATCAGAGTTGGTTGAATTTACGTCTCAGCATCCTCTGGTTACAGATCAAAATTACCTGGCGCCTACCTCAAAACTGCATATTAATATAAGTAATTTGCAACTAAATGATTTTCAGAAGAGATCTATGGAATCATGGAAGCCGGTACTCTACCTCTCCCTACGCAGCCAACAGGTTCAAATCAAATTATACATGATAGCCCACGCCCTTTCTAAGTACTCGGGTTCTGGATGACAAACTTTCGACGATAATAACACCAATACTATGATCAGTAATGAAATGGTGTCTACATGCCCATGCACTTGCCCCTCCCTTAAAAGACACGTCCTGTCATCGGTAGCTTAACCAATGAAACAATACCATCATTTCTATACCCTTAAGAGAAGGTAATGCCTGCTTTCTTATACTATTTCTCATCTACATACTGTCATGACCACAGTTTAACAGGGTCATGACGTGGATGATGAGGAAGAAGGTCAGTGATTGACCACTTTGTGGCTGATTGGACAACTACCTCGAAGAGGATAACAGTTCAGTAAATCAGCCGGTGTTATGGACATCGCTATGTCGACCACAACAACGATACTTCTTAGTTCAATGATGGCGGAGGGGGGGGGGGGTCAGCTGTACACAAGTTCCTCTAGGAAGTCTCTTCCTAGAGGAACTGAATCAAGAAAAATTAGTGCGCGCATTTTGATAGCAGTAATGACTAAGACATTTTGATGTTATAAGCAGTTTAATATTAAGATTAAGCAGTTGAATACTAACAATTACTTGATATCAAATTTCAGATTTCTATGAAATTTGTACAAGGTTTGATGATAGCTGATAGCAAAACAATTTGCCAAAATGTCTTGACATCTAACTGGCATTTTAACTTCTTGTGAATTTGTAGTTAAAGGAAAAAAAAAGTATTTTCGCTCCCCTAATGAAATATAGGTGAAAAGAGCATTTTGCTAGTTACTCAGCATTTCAATAGTCAGCCCACAACATCCATTAAAAACTTGACTGTCCTTTGAATTTTTAGCAGAGAAAATGTGTTTTGTTTCAAAACACAATACCCTCTAATGGGTAATCTGGAAACTTTAATCCCATTAATGTCTGTTTGGTATTTTACACACCTTAGGGGCATCACTGCAAAATTCATTAGTAAACCAAGCCCCTCTCTTAGGTCAATCTGCCAATTAAGAAGATTACGCGATCTTTATTGATTTAATGAGTCTAGATTCGACGGTGTGGGAGTATGAGCCCATCGGGGCTGTGTGTAAGTAATTTTGAATTCTACTGGTAAATGAAAACATCAATAGGCCTTGGTATAATGAAAGTACAAAATTCAAAGAACTCAATGTAATTCTGTTAGCTGAAAGCGAGTCGTTCTTCATTAAATGATTAATGTAATTTCAGTACTTTAAGTAGAGTTTAACTTCGTTATCTCTCTCGTTTGACTTTTTCGGCTTTTAAATTAAAACCATGCCTACTTTAATGGTATTTTGGAAAGATTTAATTACTGGCGTGTCAGGTAATGGATTAATTCTGCAGTAAAAATTCTGACATTTGTGAGGTAGGCATGTAAAAGCATTGTTTTGTAGTAAATTTAAAATTTTCTTCAAGAACAAAAAAGGTGGTTGCCTAGAAGCGAACAAAACGAAATTTGTCAAAACAGAGTCAGATATTTCTAATAGAACAATATCTAATATGTTTCTTGCCACTTATAAACAAAAATTCAAAAGCTTCTTATAAATAATTTATGAAAAGTTTTGATTGATGATTTATCCCAGTATATAAGCACAAAAGTTCCTTAAATATTTATTATATTAACTATAACTGATTATATTTATTTTGTAGTTACTTTACATATATAAAGCATTTTATTCCTTTTTATACAAATTCTAAAATATTCATTTTTTTTTTTTTACTTTCTCATATACGATCAAAACAAAGAGAAATTATTGTGACTGTAAAAAAATACTGAGCGAAGAATAATTAAAAAATGAAACATAAATATTGATGTATGATCTTAAGTGAAAAAAATGCTACATCTGTATCAACTTTTGGTGAAAACTTATTACAAAAAAATCCGTCTATATGTCTATTCATATTCATTTGAATATGATCACTCACAGAAAAACCACTGTAGATAAAAGAAATTGAAATATAGTTTTAAAACAAGTAATATGGCTCTATATCAAAATTTGAATCCGTTCCATAAATTGATTTTCTGTCTTACTTTATTCCTAAGCATATTAACTGGATCGCTTAAATTGGAATTTAAATCAATGAAATTTGGTGCGAGTTCTTAGCAGTGTTAAAAGGAATCATTCTCAAAATTAATTTTTAAAAAACTAAAATTTGCTGTCTCAGATTTCAAGTTATCACGTGAGAACAATATTTTTTTGAATCACGTGGTATCAATATGACAGAAAAACATCATGTTCTCACATGACTCATATTTCGTAATCACCAACATTTAAAAAAGCAAGGGTTTTTGATAATCCCAAAATCAATAGAGTTCCAAATTTTATTTTCTCAAGTAAGGATTTTCTTTTTTGTGAAAAATCAGTTTAAACAGGTTTTTAACAATCACGTGACTATCAGATGACACATGCGTCGATATTTACAAAATCGATGTCCCCCTCCCAATCTCAAAATCGTCCATGTTTCAAAATACCTCCTCTCGCTGTTTCACGTTCATTCAAATTTCCTTCGGGCGATAACTTCTTACGATCCTGCCCTTTATTGGCCAGATAGGAGAATTGGGTACATGGCAGACATTCGCACCAAGTTGTAACTTTCTGTTTGCGTTGCCAAATGGGACAACCTTCTTTATCATTTTCTAATAACCCTAAAAGCTAAAAATTGATGCCTCAAAAGCGATAAATATCCAATTTTCTGCCCATGCTTTTTGTGGCTTCAAACATAACAACATCATGTTCTCACATGATAAAACAGACGAAGCCTGAAACGCATACTTTATTACTTCACTATGGTATTATAAAGCTTAACTCGTCGTGTCATGTATGCATAAGAGTAAATCAAGCATGAAATACTTCCGCTTTTTGCTTATTTTTTAAACTAAAACTGAATATTTAACAATGCATACTCGACTGATTTTAAAAGATTTTGTTAGAGAGTTCAAAACTGCTTAAAATTTTCATACTCATTAAACAATACCTATACTATTTGTTTAATCATTCGTTCAAAAAAATTATATTTAAGAGTATTATTTAAATTATAATATCTAATGAACTCAAGATTTCAAAATGTTCTATTTAACTATTACAATTCTAATTTTTCTATTTTAATTCCAGAATATTTAATGCGAGATATAAGAAAAACCTGAAACTCAATTCTTTTGCTATAAAATGATTTTGACTAACAGACTTATATTTAAATTTGCTAACACTTTTATATGCCAAGAATTTTTATGCGCCATTTTCATGCATAAACATTAGTTATAAAATTATTTCTCGTAATTTTTTACTGTCATCTTCAGCCGTTTACAGAAAAATTATCTTTTTGCGTTCATTCATATTCTTATCCGTCTAACTCTTTTATACATGGATATCAAAAATAATTCACTAAGCCTACTTAGGGAATCTCTCGAAACTTTTTAAGAATGGTAAATAATTCTCCACTTATTTTCCTTTGGCTTTCATTTTTGTGCAAAACTTCTAAATGCATGAGTTATGATATGAGTTTATGAAAAGAGGCATAATATTGTCTGACAATAATAATTAGTTTTAAAAAATTATTTATTATATAAAACAAATACTGATATATTCCTATGACCGTTATTCTACTTTTCGTGTATTAATAGCATTCCGGCGATTAATCGACAGAGATCGCATGTTATTAGACTTTTTTCATAACTAATGTTCGCCTGTAGCATGCTGTTAATAAATATTACACAATACCATAATTAGAGGACATCTGAGAAAATTTGGGAAACCCATTCAATGTTGGTTTAACAAATGAACATACTGTTCGTTTCAGTACTTTTCGACAATTCTGAAGGGGGATCCCAAAAATAAAGCAAGATTCGATTTTCCATCATTTGTACAGTAAAGTGTTGGAAACCCCATTTAAAAAACCATTAGACAGCTGATAGTTTAGGGTTAGTAAAAATGAAGCGTTCAATGATATAGCAAGGTGTTTTCATTGTTGAGCAATCTTTCAAAAATAATAAAAGTCTGGCAGCCACATTTCGAAAATTTTTGAATTGGTCCTCTAGATCGTGTGATTTAACACCATTCGATTCCTTTTTATGGGGTTAATTATTTGAAATCAAGGATCTACGCCAACAAGCCCAGAAGCAGAGGAAATTTAAGTTGCATGAACGAAATTCTGCCACATTTATGCAAAATGGTCATGGAAAATTTCGACAAAGGCGTGCGTATATGCCAGCAAAGACGTGGATGGCATCTGCTCTGTGTGTAATTCCATACATAAACCCTATCCTGCGTACTTTACGATTCAATAAAAAATAATTTAAAGAAAAAACTGTTTTTTATTCAAATCTTACATTAACACGTTATTCTATCGCGTAACGCTCCCTTTAGTTTAGGGTAACTATTAGCTTTCAATTGGTTTTTTATTAAGGTTGTCAACACTTTACTGCACGAATGGTGGTAAGCGTTAATTTTCAGAACCCTTTACCTCCCTAAGGGATAAGACGCGGAAGAATGAGCGCATTTCTGGAATTCTTCGTCATTCTTTAACCTTGATTTTCGCCCCATCAGACACTTTTATTCCATTTGCATGCAAGTGTCGTGTCTTTTCTGATCGTGCTAAATTATTTTAACTCAAAATTGCGTATAGATTTCTTATAAAGTCTAGTTCAAGTGGCAAAAAAATCTTTCAGAACTGCTCGAAAAACATTTTATATAACATCATTAAATGGGACCGAAATTATACACCGATCTCAATCTCAAAGGGCTGTCAAAAAATTCAATAACAATAAAAAAAAATTTAACTATATATATATATATATATTATTGTTTTGCAAAAAAGGTGAATCATCAAATTTTCAGAACAGAAACCTTCGCTTTATTCATCATAATTTAACGTTTAATCTCCTTATCTTGAATAAATAATTCTCTAAAATATGTTATCGGGAATTAGAATCTTTTCCGACAATATTACGAATTATCTGTAGTTTTTACGCCTCCTAAGTCTTTAAATAATCCAAGTTCACATCACTGTTAAATGTAAACATCTCCTTCTTTTATCTTTCTTTCGCCCCTATTTTGATAAAATAAACGCATTCCGACGCATGCGCAAAAGCGCGGAGTGCTTTCGAATCCGAGAATGAAAAATATTTTGTAACTCCTAAATTGTTTTTTTTTCCTTCTTTTTTCTGTCTATTTGTAATCCGATACATTAGAAAAACAACAATCTAGATAAATGAATTTTGGTATGTTGCCTTGATAACAAATTGCATATGTAATTCAAATTTTGGGACCTATCAGCCAATCAGAAAATTCCCAAAATTTGAACACATTTTTTTTTAATATTATATTGAAGCTAAATGCGAATCGGCAGAGTTCAGGATAAAACATTCCACCTGGGAGTGCTGATAATTTAAAATAAAAAATAAAAAAACAGGGGAGAAAAGATTTAAATATTAGCTTCAAGTAATTTGATGATATATTTCAAATTATATTTTAAACATGCAAATTCGAGTGGATACAAAAAAAATTAATTATCTCTGAATTTTGAAAAAAAAACAACAAAAAAACAGCTATATTCTTAGCTGCAATACAAAGCAAAATAATAGGACTACAAATTTAAATAAAATATGTGATTTCAAATATATTTCAACAATTTACTTATATTATTTAAAAATACGAAACCAGAAATGTTGAAACTTCAAAAACATTTTTAAAAATTTATTATTTTCAATTTATTAAAATAAAATTTTATTAGAAATTTCGCTATTTGTTTATAGCCATCTTCAAAAATGTCACCAAATTTCATCTTCTTTGTATCCTTTTTTTTGTGTGTGTGTGTGTGAAATAAATCAGGGTGATATAATTTATACTCAAGATTAAATAAAAAATGTTGTAAAAACTTCTAGTATAAATATATGATATAAAATAATTAAAAAACAGTATGATTTAAATATCTATCATTATGCAAATTTACATGTTAAGCTCAGTACAAAATCTTCAATGTCCCTCCTTCTAAATTTCTCCACTCATTATCGCTTTTATTACCAAAAACCTCTCAGATTAAGTATAAAAAAATATTCAAAATATCGCGTTTCTTCCAACCACAACAAACAGCGGATTGACAAGTTCAAGCCCGCTATAATGAATGTGACATTTTATTTATTTATTTGTAAGCTACTTTCCTTACAACGCAAAAGTCGTGAAAAAGTTGCCAGCGACAACCAATTTACATTGCACCTATTTTTAGTAATTTTTTTTATTTATTATATATATAATAATAGAATCATCTATCATCATCAAAAAAGGGTTAATATTTTCAGGTTCATTTTTTATGAAAATAAGTTGTATAAAATTCTTCATTTCATAGAAATAATGAATGTAAATGAATATAAATCTAATTTTTTATTAATACTTTGACATGATGCAAGCAAACAGTATTACTTAAGGGTACTGTCATACTGTTAAAATGACAGTTTGAACAGTGCATCTATCTACACATTTTCTACGCTGCTACTGGATCATAATCTCCACGTAAGACATAATTTTGAACAGCACCCTGATCACACGCGCACTATTTACCTTTCATCAGCTGATACTGATAGGAGCAACAACGCTCTTTAATGACAGTGTCAACTGCAAAACACGCACCGACTTGATTAAACCGGGAATATCTAAATTACCAGCTGTGCTGTCCTGGAAATGGCCATTGGCAAAATATGCCCCAAGATATAGTTAATCAATAATTATTATGACTGATCTATAAACATTACATTTGGTAGAAACTCAATAATGTGCTTGCGACTAAAAACTGAGTTAAAAAGCTCTTTATGTCTCATTAGTGTTGTTGATTTAGAATGATGAATAGTGGCGCTGTTAGTAGAACTGCATTAATTCTGAATATATGTTTAGTATGAAAATCAAAGAAAATTAGCATATACGTTCATTTAATAAAGGGAATAAGTTATTATTAATTTTATTATTATCATGTGAGAGCATCATGTTATTTTGGTTTGATGTTTTTGAAGCCTCAAGATGCACGGGTAGAAAAGTGGCGATTTATCGCTTTTGGTGCATCTATTTTTCGCTTTTAGGGTTATTAGAAAATGATAAATAAAACATCACATTTGGCGACTTGTCGCCAGCAAAAAGTTACAGTTTTGTGAGACTGTTTGCCGTGTACACGATTCTCCTGTCTGGCCAATGCAGGGTCGCAAGAAGTTATCGCCCGTTGAAGCACAAAAGAAAATGGGAATGAACACGAAACAGCGAGGAAAAATATCGAAATTAATATAATTTTTTTAAATTTTTAAAATTTTTCTAGTTGGCAAAAAAAGTTTTGAAAATATCGATGCATGCGTAATCTGATAATCACGTGATTGTTTAAAACCGTGTTAAACTGGTTTTTCACAAAAAAACAAATCTGGCCTCGAGATGATACCACGTAACTTAATAATGTTCTCACATGATAATCTGAAATTTGCAATAGCAGATTTCAGTCTTTTTTTTTATTCTATTGGTTAGGATTAATACCAGTTAAGTCATTTATATATAACATAATGTCTATGATTCCAACAAATCGTCAGATTAATGCTGTGTAGTTTTAATTATCTTGCACATGCCCTGTTCATAATGTACATAAACTTCCCAATGGAGACCAGTCTTATGGCATCATGGTGCTATTAAAAACATAAATGTGTTCTGTTCATCGTTCCTCTAAATTTCGTGATAGTGTAATTTCTTTTCCTTCTTTTTTTTTTTTTCTTTTTTTTTATTCGTTTTTACAATTACACAGTTTTAGCCTTCAACAATGTAAAAAAAATCATGCACTCAGATATTTGCTGAAGTAATGAAAACGACTAGAACTGCCGAACAGCTATAGAATCTATTGCTGGAAATTAAGTAAAAAATATATTTAAAGAATTGCCAAAATTTAGGGAAAATTCTATTAAAATAATATTATTAAAAAAGACATTTTAAAAAGAAAATTTCTAAACATGTAATTTTTATAATATTTAAATACGTGCAAAAAATATGTTCAGATGTTATCATGAATAAACACCAAAATTCAAATTAATTTTCAATTAATTAAAATTCTACTTAAAATATCAAAACAATTTCTCTTAAGTGTAAATTTTTACTCTCTGAAACATTTTCATGCCAGATTTAATAGTTGTAAATCAAAAAATCTAACCGTTGAGCCAACTCACAGACACACGTAGAAACACAAATACATACACACACACACATACGATTTATCTTTATTAGAAGAAGAAACTACTCGCCTGTGGCAACAAGCTAGTTCTCCGGAATTAATGCTTGCTCAAATTTTTAATTAAGTATATTTTGTATCAAGATTTTAATAACTTTTTCAGCTAAGAAGTTTCTAACTTCGAATTTTTATAGGCATGTAACATGTTCTATTTTAGGTGCCTAATATCGTTATGGTCATTAAGCTATACATTTCAATAATTTTCTATTATTTCACCTGAAATTCGCACTTTAATTTGAAACCGAAGTGATTAAACTTTACCTGATGAAAACTTTTCTTGCTGAAACTATTTAAAAATGAAACAATTGGAAGTTTTTTTCATCAACAACGGTGAAGAAATTTTTCACCTTCATCAACAACAGTGGAGAAATTTATAGAATGAAATATTTGTAGAAACGACTCTTCTTTACAATAGTGACATATAATGTTGTAAGATAAATTTTAAAATCTTTCTTAAAAATTAATTTTAAAAGGAAAAAAAATTCATAGAAATTAATATGGTATATTTAAAAAGATAACTGTTTGGATTTTAAGATGAAGTAAAATTTATTTTTGCGCTATTATATTTTCGCCAATAAAGGGGATGTCAAAAATTAAAAATAAGCTTAATCAAAATAATGCTCCGAGGTCCGAATTCCCACTTTCTCAAATTTGATAACTCTAATTTAATAATCCGTTCGGTAGAGTGCCACCATGCACACACACACACACACTCATTCTGCTTTATTATCATTAGAGATTCATATGGAGTGTTTCTAAAAACATGCTGCAAAATTTAAAGATAATGCAGGCATACATAAGTATGTCAGCTTTGAACGCGGATCTAAAATTCAAAAGAAGTTCGTATAAGGGGTGGGGGATCTTCATCAATAAATTCAGCTAAAAAAAGGATATACCAATTAAAATATACAAAATAAGCTTAGTGGAATGCAAATTATAATGCATTGCTACGAATAACAATATGTGAAGTGAGCATCACTTTGAACGGATAGTATTTTGGACATGTAAGTACAATGGTTTATTGATATTGCGTCATTCTTACAATAAAAACCATAGTGACTTCTAGATACAATCGTGGCTCGAATTCAGGAGTCTCTAGTTGCTATAATTACAAGTATTGCAACCATTATTAGATTTTAAAATATTTAAAATAATTTATATTTAAAAGAATTATATTCCTTTGTTTATTAATGTTTATCCATTTGGAAGGAAATAATTTTACTTATTTGTTTCATCCATTTTTAGGATATTTTTATTTTATTCAAAAATTATTGCGTTACTAATCACGGGATTATATTTATTTTGAAAAAATGGAAGATAATTGATTTCAGTAAAAATTTTGGCTTATGCTCTTGCCAACTTACGCTGACAGTTCGTAAAAAAACCAGTTTCGCAATTTATTAATATTTTTATGCCTCTGAAAGAAATATAAAGAATTCCGCAAAATTAAATAAATTCCATAATAAATATAGAGTTTTATTCGGCTAATATCAAATTAATTGAAATTCATATTATTTTTCTCCGATACTACTATTTCTAAACATTGTTGAATCCTATTGAAAACTATTTAATTCGGATTCATTCTACATCTCTTTAATTTCATACGTATTTTGTCGATAGTTTTTGTAATTAATTCATAAAGTCTCCTTAATTTCTGTGATGAGAATTAACGAATTCGTATTTCTTTTACAGCTTCGTAATAATCATAATTTATGCTTGAATTATATTTGGATGTCGATACGGATTAATCAGAACCACGTATTCATTTCAGATAATTATTTAGAATCAGATACATTCTAACTCGGCACAATACCAGCTGTGTGAGTCATTTAAATTTTAAATTAACCCTATGATGCCATATCCAATTTCAATATTAGGATCATTTCTCTTTGAACGCATATCATCTATGCTATTATATGTGATTGGAAATGTTCCGCACGCATTCATTAACTACAGTGTTTGTCATATGATAAAAATGTCAAAAAAAAGTCATTGCATTCTAATTAAATTTGTTCAGAAACTTATGAAATTTTGCAACTAACTTTCAAACTTGCTAAACTCATTTCTGTTTCAAATGTGTTCATTTCGTTAAAGTGTGTTTCCCTTTCAACGAATTTTTAATTTCCAAGACGACCCAATATTTTAAAATATGGATTTTTATTTTATTAGATTATTTCATTATTTTAATCCTTTTTCATATCATGCCAAACGATAATTGTATATTTCTTATTTTTTATAAAAAATAGACTTGCTGGCAATTGCAAACGATACTCATTCTCAAAAACGGACATCAAATTGCATTTTATATATGTTTAATTTCTTTCTTGCCTTAAAATTTCCACGAATTTTTATCTTACAAATAAAGCAAAACTTTTATTTTTTTGTACACTTTTACTATGAAGTGTTTACTCAACAAGCATTCATTTTTTTAATTTGAAAAAAAAACGAAAAAATATCAGCAAATATCTCCATTTTTACACTATCTTTGATAAGAAAATATTTTATTTATTTAAAAATTGTGTACGTATTAAGATTCAATTTGAATTTTAATAAACATAAATATTAGAACTGAAATATTCATATTTTTAAAAAATTTTAGTATGAATTTGAACTGAAGATGCAGTTCAAAATTAATTTTCTCTTATATAGAAGCTCTAATTAGGGTGTTGCCATAAATAATTCAATGAGATCCAAAAAAAATGGACGGTTCATTTATCTGTTTCCCAATAAATATGTGGTCTATATCACTCCAAAAACAACTAGCATGCTAAATGAAAATTCATGTTTGTTCGTTGGAAATATTATAGATTTGTATCAATATTTTGATATAATAGATTTAGAGTGAAAAATCAAAAACATGCTCATTTTTTTTCACTATGCTGCAAAGCCAAAAGCATATTTTGCGATATTGTTTGAAAAGACGAGATAGTGAGTGGGTAAACACTCCTACTGATTTATTCTGGTTTCAATTATTAATTTTTTCCGTTTTCATAGGTTGAAAACCATTGATTTGATTTGAAACAGTTTTGATTTTTACTCTTGATTATCGACGTAAATTTGACTGAATTTGCCTTTTGCATATTGAGGTAAAAAGTCGATCTGAAATTATTATAAAAATAATATATTTATTTCTGATCATATCTACTGTGGTCATATTTTGTAAGTTTCTAAACGGGGACATGTATAATTCCGATAGCTCATACAGGGATCTAGTTACGGAAGGTAGGAAAATGGTATTGAATAAAATCCGTAGAATATCTAATAAATGATAAAAATAAATTTAACAAAAATAACACCATGCTTCTATTAGGATTTAAAATGTTTAATAAAAAATAAAATAAATGTAAATAAAAAATGTAGTATTAATTATTTTCTAATTTTCGATCGCATTACTCATTATTGCAAATATTACAGAATCTTGAATTATTTTTCCAATACGCTATTATGTTCCATCATTTATGAGGGGTAAAAAATTACTTAAATTAATAGATTAGCCGGTAATTAAGATATAAAGATATTAAAATAATATATTATTGCCGTGCACAGGATTTCAAAATTCAAACACATCAGGAAGTAAAAGAAAAATATCAATTACAAAACTCTTTATTTAAAAACATGAAGCATGTCAAGATAAATAATCGGGATTAAAAATTTAAAAAAAAAAATTGATATAATAGAACGAAAATACAAAAACAATGAAAGAGTAACTACTAAATTTCAAAAAATGAAGAGGGAACAAAGAAATATTTCACTAAATTGGTAACCAGATTCTATGAAAATTATCAATATATTTTATAATATAATAAAGTATATGAAAACTCCAAAGCAGAATTCTTCAGATGCTATTATATTTCAAAATCCTTTCAATTGTATCGTTTGCAATGCAGATATTTAATATTAAATGAAAAACAGTATAGTCATTAATTAGATGCTTTTTCAGTTTCCGGTAAGTAGAAAATTTGAGACCGTACCTACTCTAGAAAGTCATATTTCTATAAACGGCTAATAAAAATCAAGATGGAGCATTCGTGTTCAATTAATTTTCATTTAAAATTAATTCTTGCTATTACCTTTTAAATTCCAAGTCAGCCTTTTTATTAAGATAGTTAAATCTGCTATTGACATAATCTGGAACATTGAATTCAAATTCGGTAGAATCTGTCTTTGTAAATATATCTAATCAATTATACTTGAGTGTTTAAACTTAGGTATGAGTGCTAAGCGATTAAAGCCTAAATTTCTAACTCATGAATCAATTGAAATGGGCTATAATTAGCAGCTCCTTAAAATATTCAAACTGCCTATTCCCATTATTCTGATCGGAAATGCACGATTTTATCTTATTGTCATCTTTTCACTTAAAATCAAAGCAATCCAGATAAGAGCGATTTTCTAAGACCTTTTCGAGTCCCCTTGCGATTCGAGAGCCAGATCACGCGATCTGATTTTCATTATATCTCCTACACTTTCACCAAACGATAAAAACTGTCCGAAAATTCATTAGCGAATTTCAAAGCGAAAGGTGTTCTTTTTCTCTTCACCGGATGGCAACCAGACGTGAATGCTGAGTTGTGTTGAGTTGCTTTGTTGAAATTCCCTCTCCTGTTTCTCCTCTCACGCGCGATTGTTGCTGATAGACTCAGCAAATTAATTAATTGCACGAGCTTTATCGAGTCTAGTGGTTTGTTTCTTTTTTCATTGTTGTAGTTATTGCAGTTCGCTAATTCGAGGTTCGATTCCGTGCGAAGACGTTGACTTTCTCGATCGATGTTTGTTCACATGAGAAATCCATTAAATAAAGGAAATGGAAAGGTGCCTCTTGATACAAGAGAAATTTAATCTTCTGTTTGAGATTTTTTTCCGCTTAATGACTTGGGTCTTTTGATGTTGAATAGGAATCACTCAGGTGAAAATTCTTTGATTAAGAAAAACTTTTTGCCTTTCTTACCTTTCGAGTACTGGGAAATGAACGAGGTTGAAGTAAGGTATTAGATAAATAATCGATTATGAAAAAGTTAAATAATTACGATGCATTTATTAGCTTGATAATTTAACATTTATGCAAATAGCTGATTAATAAGGATGAGATTTAAAAAATATATACTAAGATAATATTAAGAAATAAATTAAGCAATGACTATGTCGGAATTGCATTAATTCTTTAAGAATAAATGTGTTGCAAATGTTTATTCAATAGTTTTGAGTATAATGTCATTTATTATCCATTACCATCTCTATAGGAAATCTTTAGTTCATATTAAAATATGAGTCTTACGTTTGCAAACATTTTTCCGAAAGCATTTTATTTCAAACAATGTGGTTGTTCTAAATATGATAAAATCGTATACATAAAAGATTTTATCATTAGTATTGTCAAGCCTATTGAATAAAAATATTATATAAGTTAATCATTTTATTAATTTTCCCCTAGTTACCACTAGTAATATTTAAATAAATTCTGTACTATTCTTTGAAAATCATTATCAACTTATGAAAGAAATTAATTTTTGGGGAATTTTAAAAATCGCTTGGAATAGGTTATCTTTCACCGGGAAACTAGAAGATTACAAATCATTTGATACAAATGTATTCATCTTGATTTAAAAATAAAAAGCACTTGAAAATTTCATAAGTCTTATACTTTCTAGTTTCATTTTTTATCATGTTATTATATTTACGGGTTTATAGAAAAATATATAACCTACCCCGTGAACCAATGTACCATTTTAATGTAACGCCTTCTAGTTATTATTATTATTATTATTATTATTATTATATTTATATATAAGGATATTTCTTATTCTAATTTAATTAATTTCCTTTTATCTTAATTTAACCCATATTAACTTCATTCTAAAAATGATCTCTTATTTATTAAATCAATTCCGCCTTTTTTATTCAACTAATGTTACACGCGCTCTATAAAAATACTTACTTTTGCAGGTTCTTACGCTCCGAGTTAAGGGATAAAAATCCTTAATGTTAACCGCATTCTTCTAAAGATACCTAAAATTCCCTTACCTAAATCAGCACGTGTCAAAGAAATTCCTATCAAAATCTCATAGAATAAAATCACTGAGGAAAAAATTTCGGTTTTTTTCACTCTTTTGCTCTTGTGTCGCGATGTAGACTTACGTATTTCTTACAGCTTATTCTTTGTACATAGTATTCCTCCTGCAATGGAATAAATCGAATTAAAAAATTCAATAGTGTCTCTCTTCAGACAAGCAACTGCTCTCTCTCTCTCTCTCTATTATATATATATATATATATATATATATATATATATATATATATATATATATGAAACTATTTTTATTCATATAAACATAGGCAGAAAGTCTATCTGCAGATTAATTTTATTTGAATTTTATAAAGATTAATTAATATGATGAAAAGATCACAAAGTTTCATCAACTGATCTTCTTTCCATTTTTAAAGGATTTTTACAAGCAAGCAAACAAATAAGCAAAACTCCAGCTTTTTTTTTCCTAAGACATGAAAGTTTTTATGTGTAAAGAATTATCAAAGTCTTGAAATCGAGTTCTTTAAATTTAATACTTTAAATTTTTTTTATTTTCTCTTTATTACAATACTTTCTCATTTAAAAACGTATTTAATAAATGTATGGAGGAATTTTAATAATTTCAGATTATATACAGGATATCTTCAAAGTCATGAGGACATATAAATTTAGAGCATGAGGCCCATATAAAAGGGTTAAAAACACTGATATTTTATGGAGGCTATTCACTCCTAAAAATTATTTTAAGAGTGATTACTTTCTTCGCTAAAAAAAAAGTCGTCAATCCTAAATCCCAAATTACCATTTTTTCCCACCCAAACTCCCACGACAATAAAATACCATTTTTACACTTATTGCGTGGGAGTACGACTAAACTTGGCATTCAAGAAATCCCACAGAACAGAAGGACAGGGGAAAAAAGAATTAAGAAGTGAAACAAATTAATGAAACCACCGCCAAATCCTCGGGCGGAAATGAGATTAATGGATCGCCACACCTAGAAGGCGGGGACAAAAAAAGACGTGGTCTGCTCTGCAAAAAAATCTTTAACTTAGAGAGATTATGTTTAATCAATTAACAGGATTGGGCATTCCCTCCTTCGCAGTTCGATTTTCTATTAATGATTGAGGGAAGACAAAACGTTGGAGCATCCGCAACATGAATCAGAGACTTGTCTCCAAGGAACGCAAGTTCAAAGTAGTTTTTGTAGAAGTACAATACACTCTCGAGCATACGGTTCGCGACTATCCGGCTTCTGTATTATTCGTCCTAGTTTCCTTTTATCGTAATTAATTGAGGAAGGCAAGAAGTCTATTAGTCCCCTATTATGGACTTTTTCAAATACTAAATATTGTAAGTTTTGACTTTTATCTTGGGGTTGCCTTTCCATATCTGTGTAAAATAAAATCAGTTTGAGCTAATTTTCTTAAGAATGAAGCCTACGATTTATGTTAATGTTTTGTTTACGTTTCCTGCATTTAAGTTGGGCATTACAGAATTTATGTTAAAATGCGAACAGTTTATAGCCTTTAACTTACTTTTTCTCTAATAAATTCTTGCAACGTGCAGTGCAGTATATAAACATATATAAACTACCAGTACACAGCCTTGACAGAGCACGACACGTTACACCAGTACACCAACACCAGTACACGACACGTTACCGGCAACTCCTATGATTCACCGGTCGCGCTCACATTCTACATGGCTTGGAAAAAATGAAAGGCTTAGTACTCATACGAAGTGAGAAAATATGTATTATAACAGTGAGTTTTGTTATAAGTATTATAATTGTGAGTTTTTGTGAGTATTGGGTGAGTATTGGTGGGAAACGAAATGAATTCATAGAACTCCAACCAATCCGGCTTTTTTGTTATCCGGCCAGTCCGTAGGCCGTTCATTCATTAGGCCGGATACTTGGGAGTGTACTATACAATAAAATGAGTCGACTTTCTTTTTTTTTAATGTTTCTTGTTTCGTCAAAGTTTACAAACATGCTGATAAATATTTTTGGTAGCAACATTCTCAGATACATTTAGTAATATATTTAAGATCTATTTAGTAACAATTTGCAAGAAGACTAAGCCAATTGACATCTTATGATTTTCCATGATTTAATCTCAGCTCAGTAATATCTTGATAATTATATATGTGTTTAATAATATGTTATCAAATATATTTAGTAATAAGCTACAAAATATCTGAAACTACTCATATTTTGTCAATCATTCTTTTATTTCATATAAATTCAATAATATTTACTATTCTATATTTAGAAACAGAAAATCTTGTCACATATGTTCAATAAGATGCTGTTTAATCCATTCCATGACAATCTTGGAAATGACCAAATTAGTTGATATTTTGTAGTGTTTCCTTTTTCATTAAAATTCTGTCATTTTCAGATATATATAGTAGCAGACTGCCATCTCTTTCCAGTTCTAACTACAAAATGTCAGAGTGATTTAATTTTTTTCTAGTCTTTCTTGTTTCATGAAAGCTCAGCAATTCTAACAATTTAGTAGCAGTTAGAGTTGCCAGGTATATAAAGAAATAACCAATCAAATCTATTAAGCAATAAACTAAAAATGTTTTAATCAGTTAGTATTTGGTATTGCCTCTTGTTTCAATGAAAGCTCCTTCAAATGCTGACAATGGGATTCAAGAACAGTTAGGGTTATCCTAATTATTCAGCAATGTGTTTTAGTCAATTACAATAAACAAAATGTTTAAGTCAGTGATATTTTGTAGTGTTCCTTCTTTCACAAAGATTTAGTAACATGTCAATAATTTTATTTAGTTTTTCATTATATTTAGAAACTGCACTTCAGTAGCATGTTGTCAATTCATCTCAAAAATTACAAATGTCAGAGCATGTTTTAATGCTATGTAGTATATCTTATTTCATGAAATTCTCCGTGATGATTAAAATTTGATTATAATTAAAACTGTTTTATATAAAATGCATAAGAATGATTGTGCTTACTTTTCACTTTTTTTTTAACTTGTTACAATACAATCTCAAATGCTTCTAATTATCCAAACTCATTTAATATTGAAAAATATCCTGGACATTTTAATGAAAAATTATACAAGAAACGCAATTAATTCCTCTTATAACATAAATAAAACATCCTTTTTAAAAGCACAAATGTAGTCAGATATTACATCTATATGCATTGTTTACACCATTCAGATAAATTTACACTCAGCCATTTACAAGATTTAAGTAGGATCAAAAGGAAGACTGCGCATGCGCTGAGAGAACGGCCAATAGCAAGTGCCTTTCTCAACGGGACAAATACTTGCTAATGCACAGATTCTGCGCAAGCGTGGTCTTACTGAATGGATTGTAGCTGGCTGCATGTAAATTCCGCTTTAAGGCCATCTTATATAATTTTATCAAACATTACTTTAAATTTATTTTCCGAAATTTTCAAAAATAATTCTCTTTTTAATAAATTTTGAATTTACAATTGACGGATAAAGTCTTTGAGCATCTCAGTTTCATATACATCACATTACGCTATCCTATATCCCTGGAACCTATAACTATTATTATATTAAATAGACTTTCGACAATTAGGCTAGTGTAGCGAAAAGGCAGATCGGATAATTAGAAGTTCTGTAAGTTTACTTCCTAACTGTCCTACATCGTTAAAAATGCCCTTTTTAGACTAAAATAGTCTGCCATTCCTATTTTCTAACGTCCTTTTATAGAACAGTACTTAATTAGCAATTCTTATATAACGTCCTGTATACTATAAAAATGTGTTAAAGTAAAAAGAATTTAAAATAATATAATACACATTTATAAGATAAATTTTAATTGCAGAAACTATAAAATCATGGAAATAAGTATGGATGCTTATCAGTATTCAATTCTTCAGATGTCCAGATTGGATATTTCTTGCAATGAAATTGATAAGAATATACTAGTAATGATAGTAGTTCATACAATGAAGGTTTTACACATATTCAAAGAAGAGTCAGTGATAGTTGTCTTCCCAAAACTTTCTCGTATACTCTCTAATAAATTTGTTAGAGAGTGACTTACATGACATTGGTGTACAATAGTAACGAAATATTAACTTTTGGCGTGAATTTTATTCAGTAGATTTACTGAATCTATTGTGCGATACTTGGCGAGTTATTTGGCGATTAATCCCTGGTATGCATTAATAATATCCAAAAATCGCATTTGTGTTTTAGACACGTTTTTCTCAATTGACACAAAACTAACAGTAATTAGATTTCACTTAAAATTTCACAGATGTCTACGCTATAGATAATAAATCTGTGTACCAAATTTTACCTATATAGCTCTCTTCGTTTTCTAGTTATCGTGTTAACTTATATTCGAATAGCCCGACAGATGAACTTCCTCTGAACAGATTTTACTCAAAATTTAATAGATATCTGAAAAGTTAGTGTAAAGTCTGTATACCGAATTTCAACCATCTAGTTCAAATCATTTTTAGTTTTCTTTGACAGACAGACGGACATTTTTAAAAAATGTGTTTTACGAACTCAGGAAGGTCTAGATTCATCAAAATCTGGAGATCGAAATTTTTGATGATTACTATACTTTCTCTACACTACGTATATGAGAAAGTAAAAACAATCTGATATTTACTCTATTGAATACAAAAAAAAATCTAATATACTATGTTTATAATTTTTTAATAATATATAAAAGATGTTATTAAAAAATATAAATATACTTTTTTCACAATCTATATTAAAATTCATTATAAATTTACCAATCTATATCACAACAAAGAGGTAATCTCACTTTTAAATTATTTTATGGCGTACGCTTCGAATTTTTTATCGTATCAGATTGAATATATTACGATTGAAATTTTCTCAATTTTTTTTTTATCTTATGAGAACAATAATTTTATATGAAAAACTATCGGCCATCCTTATTCCAATTGTGAAAAAGTTCTTGAAAAGTATATCAAATCAATTTTCTGTCCATATTTCTTTTACTGACTCTATTCTCTCAAATCGAGCAATTTCAAAAATGGTTGCATTTTTTATGAACCAATTTATATGAAATGGATTTAAAATATAAATTTAGACTTATTGATAAGAAGATACAAAAAAATATGTCTATAATGTATGAAAGGTTGAATTGTTCTCTTTCTACTTCCTATAACATAGTTTCTTTACTTTTTCGATATTCTCCAATATATTATTATTCGCTCGGTTTGATTTTAAAATCATTTTGAATGAAACTCTTTCTAAATTCATTTTTCCCAAATCAGAAAGAAGAGGAAATCGAAGACGATTCTTCTGCCCGATTGACCGCAGAGAGGATTAGAATGTTTATTTTAGAGATTCTAAAATGACTTTCGAATCAATTTTGTTCTACTAAAATGAGAAAAAAATTCCAAGATCCTGGAAATATTTTCTAAGACCATAAATTTCACTTTAAACCATATCGGCATTATACTCCTTGTAATATACTCTCATTTATCATGTTTTATAAATATAGAATTTTAAAAAACAATGATTTAAAGCATTAAATTTGCTTTCTTGTGTGCAAAATATTCAAAAAAGAATCGACAGAAACTCTAATAGAACTCTACTTTTTGCATGGTCATCAGCACAAAATGGGTGCATTTTTAGTTAAAATGTAGTATGCGGTTGTAGAACCAAATTAGTAGATTTCAGTCAAAGAGTGAACGAAACCTGTTAAGGGAATTCTAATATATGCCTGTGAGTACAATAACTCAAAAAATACCTAGACACATGAATTTTGGGATTTGACTTTATCCCTAGAATTGTCGATGTGTATCAAATTTAGAACCAAATTTGTCGATCTGTCGGGGAGGGGAATTAATTCTTTGGTTTCCACCAATTATTATTATTATTGTATAATTTGATTTAATATAAAGAATAAAAATAAATTGGCAACAGCAAATTTCAAATTTTGATGCACCAACTTGAATTCGAGGGGATATACGTACTTCAATTACAATTACTTGCTATGTTATGTACAATCAACAAATTTATTTGAAAGTCACTACACTTTGAAATCCTTGATCGAATGATTTTTTTTCCTCATATTTACTTTCTTAGATATATGTACAGAAAAAAATTTTCTAGTAAAAAAAATCTTCTTCATAAATGTTAGAGAAAAATAAGTTAAATGGAATATTATGTGTTCTAGTGTGTGATTGTTCAAAATGAGAGCCCTATTTATTACTAAATTGAACTACTAGTCCTTATTTATTTTGATACTTGTTTCTAAATCTTATATATTTCTTTTCCGTGTCTTATAATTTTCATCCTTTTCTGCTTTTATAAAAGCTCATTTATCTACTTTTCCTGACAAAGCTGATTACAGAAGGACTATAAATTATTCCAGTTAAAGGTATTAAATAGTTATGACAGTTTATATGCGATATTTTATGAAAAAGAATATATTTTTATTGAAAAACAGTAAAAAAGCAGTTCTTTCGTGTAATTGGGAAATAATGTAAAATAAATTTTTAAAAAGTAAAATAAAAAAGAGAGAGTGAGAAAATAAATAAAGTAAAAGGAAGTAAAATAAATTTTGAACCAAAAAACGTTAGTTTCTTATCATTCCAAATATATTCTCTTCAAATTTGTTCATTATTCTGATCAGAAGTCAAAATATGCATTCCCACTTACCCAACAGTCTCTAGGATAATTGGAAATATATCAGAGTAATTATGAACGTCACTGTAATTAAGTCTTGTTTATAAGTAAATTAATTCGTAAAAATCAACATTGTTTAATAGGCCCATTCGAATATAATTAAGCACTCACATGAATTATAGATATTTCCCTTCCCATAAGAACGTTTTAAATCTCAGAAAATGACAGATTCTGTAAAATTCGTTTCCAATTATCCCAGCTAGCCCTATTCCATTTTTTTTCAACTCATGCACAAGTAGCGCAAGAAAAATAATACATTCGTCTATTAAAAAAAGTAAACTAACATTACATATAAGAAACATAACTTATCTCCTTTCTTTAAATTCTTTTATCCTTCTCGCCCACTTAAGCTAATATTACAAAAATAAAATGCTCTTATCAAAAATTCATGGGGTTTTTACCTTTGTTAAAATTTGCTATTCATCTTATAATAGTTAAGAAATTTATATCATTATCACTGACAGACCTAGTAGATATTTAAATGTCATTACTAATCAAAATCCAGAAAATGTAACCTACTTTCACAACTAAGCACATTTTTTTTTCTAAAAAGATTGTAATATTTTTAAAAATAATCGAAGTATATAGATTTTTTTTTTTGGCTTAATACTGAAAGTCACTTCGCTGCCACTCTTTGAAATATAAAAGTAACACAATTTGTTTAAAAAAGAACTCAATCGGGAGCACGTGAGATCTGACTTGAAATTCAAATCTCACATTTGACACACTTAACACTATAAAATATTCATCTTTAAACTAATTTTGTTCTTTGTGAAATAAATAAATAGCGCCAACTGTCGAATGGTGATCAAATTATCCATGCGTTAAGTAAAATTTTATTTTACAATCAACTTGAAACAGTTTTTCCAATTTTTTCTTTCATTGTTAGTATTCTAATATACCGATACTGTATTTTATGAATTCTCTTTG
This sequence comes from Argiope aurantia, assembly GCA_026543865.1. Taxonomy (NCBI): domain Eukaryota; kingdom Metazoa; phylum Arthropoda; class Arachnida; order Araneae; family Araneidae; genus Argiope; species Argiope aurantia. The sequence continues at coordinate 29,743 of JAPMOR010108268.1, read as the reverse complement.
ACAATTCAAGTATTCGCTTTGTTCATATAATGATTTTCAAAAGACCTTTAAAATATTCACAACTTTGATGCAAACAAAAAAAATCTTTTTTAAAATAAAGCATTTGTTGTAAACAATTTAGTTCTTCCATTGTATTTGATATATTCTTCATTTCCAAGAAAAAGTAAGAATGCACAAGAAAAAATAACTATTCCTTATTATTGAGAAAAAATTCTACATTATCTCGCCTTTTTTTTACGTTACTATTTTAATCCAGACGATAAAAATAAATGGAAGCATATGAGTACATTTATTATTTAAGAATGCATTATTTTGAAGTTTATATGGAGAAAAAAATCTTAGTTAATTAAATCTAATGCATACAAAATGACTTATGGATTACAGTTAGTAGCAAATAATTTACGTAATTTTCGTAGATTTAAACAATATTTGACTTTAAGTCTTTTCTTCTTTTATATTTGAAACAGATCTCGCATTTTCTTGAATTAATAAAAAAGCAAAAGATTTTCATAAATTTCTAATGATAAATTCAATGTTATTATAAAAATGAAACTTTATAATGAAAAAAAGAAAAGAACTAATTATCATTTCAATTTTTTTACATTATTAAAATACTAGAATGCGTAAATAACTTTCAACATAATAATAATAATAGCAAAAAAACGCTTGGTCATAAATTCAGTAACTAAAATAATTGAAAATCACTCTTGTGAAGAATCATTAAATATATTTTTAGAAATTTATGAAAAATTAGAGTAAGAAATTTCATACAGAAAAAAATTTGGCAACACTCAAAAGCATATCATTAAAGTTAAAGTAGCAATAATACGAAATATAGTCAGACCTCGTGTGGATATAAATTCAATAGCTAAAACAATCATAGATATTGTTGTGAAGTTTCGAACCATTTCTAAAATACTCTTTAAAAAGTATTACTTTCAATAAATTTTAAATTTAAAAAGTTGTTTAAATTTTGAAAAATTCTTTTTCAACTAGCACCTATTCCAGAAAGCAAAGATCTACCGTGTGGATAATTTTCTTTTGATTTTAATACTATAATTATCATATTAATAATCATTTATTTTAAACATCAAAAGAATTGTAAATAGAGTTAAGGGCAATAACTGTTAAATACACAATTGATCTCAAACTTAAATAGAGCGTAGTGTAATATGTGTTCGATGCACATATTTTATGTCAAGCAGGTAAGCAAGAATTGATACTATATCGCCATCAAAACACTTTTAAGATTTAAATTTAAATTCAAGAGCACAGTATTTCCTTTGTGAAAGTTAGTACTTCTATGATTTTATGGGAAGTTTAACCTAAGGAATTGATTTTTGAATCTGAAAAATCAGGCTTATCTAATTTATGTTGAGAAACATATGCACTAATGAAAAAATTTTCTGTTACATCTCAGGATAAACTTATCGAATATTTTTAAACTTCCAAAAAAGTATCAAAAAATTATTTGAAAATTCACTTTGAACATTGCATTAGTAATCTCAAAAGCTCATGATAATACTAATATAACGATTCAAATAAATGTTCCTTTGTTATTTTAAAGGAAGACAGTTTCCTAATTCTATTTCAAAAATTCAATTAAACTTTAAATAAGATATAATAAAAATAAATTAAAATCACTCGATCTATCATTTCTCGATTGTTTTGACTTGTACCGATATTTCCCCAAAATTCTTTTAGGGATTTTAAAACACCTATTAAATTCCGCTGAAAATTATTAAATCTTTTCTCGTTTTGTTCCCTTTAAGGATTCCTTAAAATTTGCGAATCCCTTTTGAAAGTAAACAATGGACCAAGGCGTTGTGAAATAATTAATCTTATAAACGTTAAAAATAAAACTGTAATAGATACATTGCTTTCTTCAAATTGAAAGAGAAGTATTCTTTACCTTGGAGTATAATGGTATCGGTTAGTGATACAATAAATTGAAAGCCTGCTTAAGATGTCAGTGTTTGCATTTTACATAAAAGAACTTGAAATGACAATTTATTACAATGTCTATTGTCTGGATGTAGTTCTTAAGTAAGATGAGGTTTATATATCGTGCTGCCAAAGAATTGTAGCAAATATCGAAATCACTTCTTTGAGAATAAAAATACTTTAACAGATGCCAAAAATTATTTCTAGAATTTGTTTATTAAATTAGTTCTTGGTTAAATTTTATTCATATTAAATTCGAATTTATATATTTCAGATTAAAATTTCTATTTGTGTCTCAAAATATTATTTGTAAAGTGCTTTAAAATACCTTAAGTACCTTAGATATTTTTTAAAATATAGGCGGTATTTTTATTTTTATTTTCACTAGAAACTTATTGTGAACATCTCAGAAATTATTTATAATGAGTTTCAAATAACTTTCTTATAGGAAAAAATGTTAGAAAATCTTTTCTAATTTTCTTTCCGGAAATAAATTGTCGTTAACAAAGTGCTTTAAATATTTATGATGAAAAAATATGAAGGATTAAAATGCATTTTTAATTTTATTTTCACTAATGCATGGAGTAAGTTATCCAGCATAAATTGAATCCAATCTTAAGTCATAGTTAATTATTAAAAAGGATTAATAGTTTTTTTAATTCATAATCTATTTTTAATGTATACACATTCATATTTATGTTTAGAAAAATTTCGTCGCAATTATTGATTTCTACTCACTTTAGAAATATCAAATAGGCTGCATCTATTTAATTTTACTATCAATTATGCATCTAAAAAAGAGAATGACTAAAATTTGCCGATTAAGTATGGATTAACCATAGGTTATTTGAAACATGTTCTTGACTGACAACATTAATTTAATCAGCAATATTTTTTATCATCATAAAATTTCTTTATTCAATGGCGGTTTTAAATAGTTCATTTTAGTGGGATACTTTTGAATTCTAAGTTTTATTCGATTTAAATTTATTCCGGGTTTGTAAATTTTGACGTTCTTAAAACAGTAGGAACATTTCGTTTACCTCTAGAATGATAGTCTTCAAAAATAAACTATAACTATATTGTTCAAAATTATGTTTGCAAAATTTTCGAAATTTACAAAATTAGAACTGAATATTTTAAGAATTTGGATTAAATTTCTAACTACATTTATTTGGAAATTCTGAATAAATTTGCTTTTATTCTTGGTTGAATGGCTTATTTTACGTTGCTGCCATTCAGAAAAACATAAAACAGTTATAATATGGAGCATGAGAGGTTCGATTGTGTGCAATTTTCTCACATTTTCTAATGAATTTTATTTCTATAGTTAGACAAATTTATTAGCTTTGTATTATAAATGTATGGAATATTTTGCTAATATTAAAACAAAATATATTAGTCGTAATGAAATTAGGCAGTAAAAAGCACTGGCAGATTAATTATTACTTGAATTGAACATACAAGAAATCATTTGAATTCAAATGATCTCTTGAATGTTCTATTCAAGTAATATTTAACGCTAGAACTATTGATGTAAAATATATACCTAGTTTTGCCTCAGCCGTCAAATTGACGGGTTTTTAATCCTCATGGCTTTCATCTTAACTTTTGGATTAGTTTATGTAAATAAAAGAATATAATTTAACCAAACGATATTTAATATGATAATTCATTAATAATTAATAAAAAACAAGAAACGTGGTGTGTATTTGCCTTTATAGATATCCTATTAGAGCTTTCAGTTCTAAACTTAATCAAAATCGGAATAAAATAGATCCCATTATAATGGCTGTCGAACACTTTGGATCAATAAATATAATTTCAGATGAAAAATAAAATTCCAATTTTTCCAGGAAATGTCTGAAAATGACGTAAAAAGGAATGTAAATACGTGTTGATGTTTATCATTGCACAGATGATCCATGAAATATTATAAATTTGAAATTGCTAAAATTTTCATTTTGATGGGTCTTGGTGTAAATAGTGTAGGTCATACTGATTATGGAAGTTAAAATGGCTGAGTGGAAATTGGATAGGAATATGTAATTATATTTCAGTAAAATTCATCATAAATTTCTAGAATAATATATAAATTATAAGAAAATTTTTAAGCATGAAATTTGAAAACCATCAAAATGACGGTCTTGGTAGTTCTAGTGTTACATGTCTGAAAAAGAAATGTCCTAAATCTTTTTGCAAATAAATCTATCAAGAAATATGATCATGAATTTGGAAGCAATCCGTACCGTTATCACAAATGTCACAAAAATGGAAATATTCTTAAGTAAATATCCTGCTGCTATTATTAGTTTTTTAGAATGACAGAACAAAAAATCTTTTATTTGTTTACATTTAAGCAGTTTTGAATAACAAACATAAAAATAACGGCAACTATGAAGTGTTTATGAAGCGTGGTAGAATGTTTAGAACATTTTTCTTTAACTTTAAACGGAAGAAATCATGACAGCTGTTGACGTAGACAGATGCAAGCGCATTAGCCTCGATTCACTTCATTTCTTTGGTGTCATTTCTACCGTTTTCTTTTGCTTTTCAAAACATTATTAAAGGGGAAAAAAACTGCTTTAAATCATAAACAAGGAAATATTTCCACTTGATAAATTTTAGTAATATTTAACAGTCTAGAGCAGTTTCAAACATAAAATCATCATTTTGGATAAAGAAGAAAAAGTATTTTAAATAATTCTTTGGAACACTTTCTTGACTCAAATGATTTTTAAAAAATTATCGGCTGTTAAAAGAGTTTGTATTGGAAACTTATGTTGCAGTTCGAAAATAAGAATTGAATTTTATTTTTTGGATAATACAGAGAATAATGAAACTTTTATAATACAACTATTTGAGTGATGGCTAGTAATTATTTCATTTAAGATTTATAAAAGAAAAGCTATTAATATAATTTAGTCGTTTTTTATGCGTAATAGTATGAACTTAATTTTCCCTTTTAATTCTAAAGTTATTTACCTAATAAAGTAAAATTTCTATATGAGAAAAATGCATTATAATCATTCAGATATTAATTATTCACTATTCTTTACAAGAATAAACAACATTGCGACATTGAAAAACTGATTTTTTTTTTCAGTATTTAAATATTTTGGCATAACGATGAATGAAAAAAATGTGAAAGATTCTTTGACAGGGAAAATTGATTTAGAAATATTCTAAAAATAAATTTAGGAAGTAAAATTTGATTTTTGATTTTCAACTTATTTAAAATCCTTCTATCTTTATATTATATTCCAACATATTCTTAAACCTCATCTCCTATTTGCTTTTTTTTTATTTTCAAATAATAGTTATATAAATAAGTAAAGATAATATAAAATATAATTTTAATAAGTAATTTTAAATACATTTCCATGCTTACATATTTCTAAAAATATATGCGATTAATGATCCTATAAATATACTAGAAACACATATGTAGTTTTTAATACTTTTATATAAAACTTAGAAATATTTTTAAACATTCCCCTTAATTTGTTCTAATTACATAAAAATTTGGTAAAAATACAAGCACATTTTACTTTAGATATAATAATAGAAACTTGATCAAAATATCATATTATAAAACTGGCAACATAGACTATATCATTAGGTAAAGAAAAACAAATATATTAATAATCATTTAATATTTATATTAAAACTATGAAAATATTGATCTATATGGAAAGAAAATTCATATGATAAAAGTATGCATGATTTTACATGCAAACTTAAATGTTTCTTTAAAAATTCCCACACACATATCAATGTAATCTTAGCATTGAGACTCGATTATAACTACAATTTGCTTTCGTTTGATTCAAGTAGGCATGACACAAATTAAGAACAGAAATACATGAGACGACAGTGTGTCGACAAAACTATCACCTGAAAAGAGCCAATCAAGTTCATAGAAAATCGGTGATGGAAGGCAGCAATATAGATTCGGTTTTGGGGCTTCAATATGTTCACCAGTATACAAATAGGAAGGAAATCGATGTACCAGTATGCTAATATATCGAAAAATGTTCGCCATTACTACTAGTATATTAATATATCGAAAACATTCATCATTAGTACCAGAATACTAATATATCGAAAGACGTTCATCGTTAGTACCAGTTTACTAATGTATCGAAAGGGGTTAATCATTACTACTAGTATACTAATATATCGAAAGGGGTTCATCATTACTACTAGTATACTAATATATCGAAAGACGTTCATCATTAGTACATTATATATTCATCTTTAGTATTAATATATCGAATGAAGTTCATCAGTATATTAATAGAACACCTGACCTCAAAAATAAATATATTGAGCCAAGAAACATTTTTAAGGAGTGGCAAGATAGGAAAAAGTTTAGATTGTGAGCCTTAAATTCCACACCTTGCTTCATAAAGTGACTTCAGATGGAATTAAAGACGATTTTAATTAAAATATATTTTAATAAAACGATTTCAACAATATTATATTCAACAAATAAATTTTTTTTTAAATATAGCTAGAAAAAAATTAACACAGTTGGCGAGGAACTCAAGTCAAGGATGTACTAAAAAATATGGAAACACAAAGAAGAACACGGATGGGATCTGATAGACTTATTAGAGCTACTATTTATAAATAATGCCATATTCTTTCTAAAAATGGATAGAACTTATAACCTCTCGGTGTCTTGAAGGCGGGTGCACCGAAGGATAGTCAAAATAAAAATGATATATATGGGGGGGGGGAGGAGGAATTAGGGCTCATAAAATTATCCGATTATGAGGTGAAATGTGGGATTTTTTTTCACACTCCCATAAGGAGTTACTTAATGACGCGAAATGCTTAAGGTATCGCATTAGGTTCGGAGAGGATTTTTTTTTAATATTTTAATGTTTATATGATGTTTCTTTGTTAATATAAGGACAAAATGATAAATAAAATTGAAATTATTTAAATATATATGTAACTTTTGAAGAAAAAGTAAGTTCTGATGTAAACTTTAGCATTTATTTAAAAAACTAGGATTGATCTAGAGAAAAGAAAATGTTACAGTTTTTCATTTTTCTTTGTAATGTTAAATGTTCAACATATCGTAGAGTGTAACTATTATCTAAAAATTATATTCAAAAATTATATTTTGTGTTTAATATATGGAATCATCTGCGAAACTTCAAAATTTTTTAGAACAATATTACATTAAACAGTCATAAATCCACTTCTAGAGCATTCAACATCAAATTCCTAGTTCACTACATTCTGCATAACATAACGATAATTAATTAAGATCTCTTGATTATTTTTTAGATGTGAATATACTCACTATACTCGTACAGTAGAATTATGAAAAAACTCGTTCTTAAGAAAATGCTTATAAATAAACATCACTTACTTGTCAATAGTTTGTTATAATTGACATAGATACAAAATAAAGATATCATTGAAACAGAAACATACCTAATTTTTGAAATTATAAAAAATAAAAATACGAATTTTCATCCGAATTCATGTTTCAACCTAGTCGGATACCTTAAAAATAAATATAAGTTTATTCCATAAATTACTGAATAAGCTTGGCGATATGACCCAAGCAACACAGTTAAGAACATGCATCAAATGTAGTTATTATATTATCATCAAGAAATTTGAAGTATTTATTTTGAAATAAAATATGAGCTGAAAGGGTAAGAAAAAGTTTCTTGGATAATCTAAAAAATAAGCATAGAAGTTTTCAGCGGAGTTTAGCACAATTCCAATTCTACCACTTGTTTCAAAATAAGTAAGAGTCGAATTGGTTCAAAAACCAATGCCTTTCAGTTGAAAAAGGATGAAATCTTTCGATTATATGTCAGCTGTGCTGTTCATGTGTCTTTGCGAATCGACCGATTAAATAACATGCCAAATCATTGGAAATCATTTGGTGTATTTTTAAAATCTGTCATAAAATAAACCTTTGTTGTTTATGCGATCTGGCAGAATACAGATATAAGTTCAGGTTTAAATATCGTTTGCTCATCAGATTAAATCTTCGTTCTTTTTCCTTATCCAGGGTCAACCTGAAAGTTATAAAAATTTTTGAAAACTTCCACCGAAAAGGGATCAGGGAATAAAACTACAGGTTCCGTCTCTAGCAACCTTGTCATACTACATAAAAAAACACCACAGTTTCTTCACACACATAGACATTCATAAATATCTTTCAGAAAGAGATTTTCTTAGTTACCATTAATTAAATTATTTTATATTAGAATTTTTTAACTGCATCCTCATGTAGACTGTTATACACAATTACAATAATCACATAATACATATGTGTGTTTTTTTTTCATGCATAATGTCTTTCTGCATATCATTACTCCAGAAAACGTTTCTAGAATATTTCAAATTAGAAAATCGTAGTAAACTGTTTTCATATTTTCATATTGTTTGACAATGGATTCTAAAACCAACCACGCTTTTGTGCATGCGTTAGAATGGGTTTAATTAGTCAAAATAGAGGTGAGAGGAAAGATGAAAGGAGGTGTTGTTTACATTTAACAATAAAATAAATCGGATTACTCGTGGACTGAATTAAAATAATACGGGCAGAAACGATGCAATACTCACATACACGTGAAAAAAAATTGAATAAATAAGTATCTAATAGAGCAAATATCAAGGTCAAAGAATGACGGAGAATTCTTGAAATGTGTTCATCCTTCCACGTCTCTCCCCTTAGTGAGATACAATAGTCAGAAAGTGGTCGTCTCAGAATACTGAAACGAACAGTAATTTCTTATATGTTTGTAAATTCTGTTTGTAGCTATTTTTGTTTTTTCTTCCATAAATATTCTCTTATTTAATAAAATTCCCGTAATTCAGCGATTCATTGATTAATAGTTACGGATACGGGGGTATGAGACGACGTTCTGTTCTATCATACTTTTCTTTCTTTATTTTTATAAATTAAAGGTAGTTTCAAAAAGTAGCCTTCGCACAACATGCACGGATGGCGTAGACATAAACCTAATAAGTTTCTACAAAATTTTTCATGGCATTTTATTATATTTCTTGTTAGTTAAAAAAAATTCCAAAAATTGAAAATCAGACTAATCTATACTAAATATCTAAGAATTAAATTTTTATGTATAAAATATATCTTCCGATTTTTTTTCCCTCCTAAAAAAACCTTGTTTTTAATCTCATGGACTTACATTTACGGGCTGTTTTTCATCAACTCTTTTGAAACTAAAACTAAGAGAAGACAAATTACATTGTTTGAAAGGAAAAAAATGAGTTTAGTATCCTTTAACTAATCTTCTCTGATCAAAAGCATTGGAGCGAGAAGACTAGAGCATTTTTCCTTTTCCTCCAAAGTTGTGATGGGTTCCTTCAGAGGCTGAACATTATTCATGTAAATCTGTGCTTTGTTGCTCGTCATTTATGGAAAGCTCTTTGAGATTAGATTGATTGCAAATCTTTTGTGCTTGCTGAAATAATTTTAAATAAAAACGGCGGATCATTAATCCTGCATTGCTAATATGTGTAACTTTTTAATGTACATTTTGGTAAAATGTAGCTGTTTATTATACAAAATAAAACTTATATGCTATCTAAAATAACGAAAAATTTGTAAATAAAGGTGTCCCAAAATTAACGCAAGATTTGAATTTGTCATCATTCGTATAATAAAGTGTTGATTTAGTTTAGTTTAATTTAGTTATATTAACATCCCGTTTCAAAGCAACACTAGGGCTATTTTGGGACGGACCTCGTAATTTTGAACACCAGTCCTTGGACGATATTTGAGCTGACATCCCCTCTCCAAATTTCCACACCACACCAGCCAGGGGACGTTTGGTCCCGACGGATTTAACGTGCACCAGACCAGCTTACACAACGGCTCTTCGTTGGAATAGGGTCTTAAACCTGAAACTCCCAGGTTTCGAAGCGAAGGCCTTACCACCAGGTCACCGCGGCACCAATAAAGTGTTGGCAACCCAATTAAAGAAACCCTTTGACAACTGATAGTTTAGAGTTAGTAAAAATGGAGCGTTACACCATAGTACAACGTGTTTTACTGTTGAACAATATTTCATAAATAAAGTCTGGCGACTACAGTTCGAAAATTTGAAAATTGACCCCTCAGATCGTGTGATTTAACATCATTAGATTACTTTTTATGTAATTATTTGTAGCCAAAGGTCTATGACAACAGGCCCACAGGCACGCGCGCATTGAAGGAGGAAATTCAACGCTGCATCAACGAAATTCAGCCACATTTATGAAAAATGATCATGGAAAATTTCGATGAAAGAGTGCGTCCGTGCCAGCAAAGCCGTGGAGGCCATTTGCTCTATGTCTTATTCCATACATAAACCCTTCCTGTATACTTTACGATTCAATAAAAATATAACAATTTAAAGGGAAAAGAACTATGTTCTTTATTTAAATCAAATCTTGCGTTAACACATTGTTCTATAGTGTAACGCTCCATTTTTACTAGTCCTGAACCATCAGCTGTCAAATGTTTTTTTAATAAGTTTACCACCTTTATTGCCCTAATGGTAGCAAATTCAAATCTTCCGTTAATTTTTAGACATCGTTTAAACGAAAAAATAAATCTGTGAGGACGAATTTCCTGCACCAGATTTTAAAGTTCTATTTTTTTTTTTTATCGTTTTATTTATCTACCCTGCCTCGCACACTGTTCTATAATCTAATGAATCGAAATATAAACATATATCAGTACCTAATAGCCAAATCTAGTTACTGAAAATTATGAACATCATTGACATAGTTGTACCCATGAAATTAGGTGGAGTTGTCTCTCCGAAATTTTCTCGCATATTCTTCTAAAACTGTCTTATCGCCCTTTCTTAGCATAAAAATATGGACATTGGGTAAAGCTGTGAATTTCTTCCGTGGCATTGGAGAACAATAGTTACGAAATATAGAATTGGTCATGAGGGTATGTATCTTGAAGGCCATTTTGCCGACCAATTGCCTTTAAAATTTAACACAAAACAAAAATTGCAGCCACAAGATGACATACCGAATTTCATTGATTTATTGCATTTATATGCATGCGAAAGTAGAGAACGACAGATGGTCGACTGTTTGACAGATCTGGTGCAAAATTTGATAAGAATCTATATTTTATATATTCAGTATCCAACTTTTATCTATCTAGCTCTGTAAGTTCGATAATTATCATGTTCACGTGTACTCGAACAGCAAGATCGGCAGACTTCCTCTGAATAGATTTCGTCTTTGATTTAAATCTACAAATTTGGTGTTAAGTCCTGGTACCATATTTCATTAGTCTAGTTGAAAGCGCTTTTGAGTTATATTTGAGCAGACAGACAGACATTTTCCATAAATGTGTTTTTCGAACTCAGGGATTCTAACTCTAAAACGTGAAAATTGATCAAACTCTCAAATTTGAATTATTTTTTTTTATGACTACGAAATTTTCTCTGTACTAAATATATGGGAAATTGAAAATTGATCTCATTCCTAGAGGACTGTATAAATACACAGAAACAAAATATACAGGGCATAAAGTGTTTTATTTGTAACTTTTGTAAGAAAAAAGCTAGGCATTGTAATTTATATGATAGGACATATTATAATTTAAAATGTAACTTATAGAGCCCTTTTTTATTAAATTATTATATTTTTAATCATCTATAATTACTTTATATAGATCTATCATTAAAGGTTTTACTTCAATGCAGATCTATCTTATAATTTTTCAAACTTAATGATGTAAAAGACCCATACCGCGTAATTTGTTTTTGAATTATCTTGTTCATGTACAGACACACAGAATACCAAAAAATGTGTTTTACCAAAATGGTCTAAAATAGCTAAAATCGTGAAATTGAATTTTTTTGAGTATTAATACTTTTTCTTAGTATACTTCGTATATGTAAAAGTAATAAGAATTTTAAAATATCATTCTAAGTCATATTTAAATCTTTCTAATGCATTAATATTTCATACTTCTGACTTCTAAATCTAACATAACAAACGTTTCCCATTACCTCGAGCATTTATTTTAAAAATCCACGGTATTCGATGTAGCAACCAATTTAATTTTGTGCCAGTTTCAGATTCCTTTGTCCTAATACATCTTTAATTTCAGATATAGACTGTTCTTTATTAATTTTGTAAACATTGAGAAAGAACCTGCAGACAACAGACATCTCACATCCGCTTTCCAAACACATAATTCAATCTTCGAACATCGCTCAAGTTTCCAAAATTTTCGATATTATTATATCGTTTGCTCCACAAACTCATAGCTATTCTAACAAATTTAGATAATATCCTAGACTAAATGCTCGACGTGCATAATTTACGTTACTCCTACATAACTTCCTACACTAAATGCATCAGCGCGTCGTCACTTATCGCTGCGTCTAAAGACAGCAGAGATCCCCATCGCCTATTTGATGACTCGCATCTCTTGTGACAGGCATTGAGTCGTGATTGGCTTTTGCTTGCCTTTGACGTTTATCCGTCCAAGCAGAATGGATTAAGAGTGCTAAATGGTCGGTGAGTGGGTTCCTGTCGGTTTTCATCAATAGATGTCAAGTAAAAGCAAAGAAATGAGGGAAACTATGTTCATGTGGGCGTTAAGTTGATTTTCGTAGGAGGGGAAAGTTCTGAGAGTTATCAAAAAGATATATTTTCGGAAACTTCTTTCTGTGTTTCGATTTGATTCTGTCAGGGTTATTTTATTTTCATTATCTGGTACAATCAATTTGCAACTGACGTTGACATATTTTTCTGTTTTCATAAAATGAAAAATATTTGAAGTGTGTGTCAGTTTTTAAATTGGAAACTGTAGAAAATTAATATTTATGTAATTTAATAGAAAAGGGCAGGTGTGGAGGTTTCTTCTTTTACAGTGTTCTTCCTCTGAGAATCATGAATGCAGAATTTTTGCAGAATGCAATAAATACCGAACACTATTTATTTTTATATTTTATCCGTTTTCTTAAAAATATTTTATAGTTTATATCCATGAAAAGGTTTTGTGAATTATCTTTTTAGTTAATTATTGATATTTAAAGCAACATTTCCAGACAGAATGTTCAGACGACAGATTATTTGTTATTTCGCTTTACCTTTTTGTATTCACTTCCTTCAAGTATATATATTCATATGTGTGTGTGTGTGTGTGTGTGTGTGTGTGTGTGTGTGTGTGTGTGTGTGTGTGTGTGTGTTGGTTGTCTCCAGACCAAACCTTTTGTCTATAGCAACCAAATTTGGTACATATATACCTTGGAGAATAGAGGTTTGCACCTCGGAGTGATTTTTTTTTTTTTGAAATTTTTATTATAATTTTAAGGAATTTGAAATTATGCTTAATTTTAAAGTTTTTATCACATAACTTTCGAAAATATCGCTGAACCTAATAATTATTTTTAATGACTACAATTTAATACTCATCAAAATTTTTGCGGAATTTTCTATCAATTTTTTTAACCCTTTGAAAATAAAGAGCATATTTTTGGAAGGTAATAACAGTATTACACATTAATTTTAATTAATTTCACATTTACTGAATGAGATTGGAGATAATCTTTGCATTTTGGATATTTTCACCGGAGTGACCCACCTACTTTTGGCCAATCTTATATGTCCCTCTCTTTTAAATTTCTCTACAAAAATAACATAAAATAAACATATAATAAAAAAAACATTTTCGTCTTACATTAGAAGTGAAACTGCATAGTGAGGTAAATTTCTGTCACATGGTTTTGGGGAAATTATTTGAGGTATTGGATATGAAATGCACATAAAATAACAGAAACACAAGAAACAAACCTTTTTTTCCGGAACATTATCGCTTTTGTCAGCCAAAAAAAATCTCGTATTAGTTATAAAAAAATATTCAAGAAATCGCACGTTTTTTCCAACCACAACAAACAAGGGGAATGACAAGTTCAAACCCGCTATAATGATTGTGACATTTATTTATTTATTTATGTATTTGACAGCCACGTTTCTTATTACTCAATAATCGTGAAAAAAGTTGCCAGCAACATCCAATTTGCAGTACACCCGTTTTGAGTACAATTTTTTGTTCACTAAAGGTTATGATGGAAGTTTCCATCATCATGCAAAAGACGGTTAATCTTGGTATTCAAATATCATCATTATTTTGACTGATATTTGCATTTTCTTATTCACTAAATGTTATGATGGATATTTCCGTCATCATGTAAAGAAGGGTTAATCTTGGTGTTCAAATATCATCATCATTTTGACTGAAATTTATATTTTAGGTTAATTTGTGCACAAAGGGCTAAGAAATCGATTTCTTTTTCCGATTATTTATTCGTTTCTATCAATATATCTTCTTTCATTTTATTTCTTTTATTTTTATGGCTCTCTTTTTTTCTATTCCAGAAAAGGCACGCCTTGCAGCACCGTTTCGTATGGATACTCGCAGGTGGGGAAGTCCGAAGAGCCGGCGCTGCCTCAAAACATTCTTCTTGGTCTGCTTCTTCGTGCACCATGCCTCGGCCGACTACTCGCCGATACTTGACAGCCAGGTGAGAACGAATTGGCCGGTCGTCTCCTGTTATCTCAGTTTTTTAGTGATTCCTAACTTCTCTATTAGCTCAGGAATATCGTCAAATGTCTGTAGCAAGCCCAAGAATATTTGAATTCAAAATAGTGGACTACCTGGGTTATTTATCAGATTGAGATTTTATTTTTTAAATGCCTAGAGACGCAATTTTATTGAATCAAATCATGTAATTTGTCCTTCCAAATTCGCTTCGTTTTTTTAAGTGATACAGTCTGATTGTCTTCGAAAAATTAAACTTTAAACTTATGTTACAATTTTTTTCAAAAATCAGCTCATCAATTTTAAGATTCTTCTCTATTACGGTTGTCATCCCACCTTCTACCACCAACATATGCTCCAAACTCATAACTAGATTTCACTAATATTGTGTTCAGCCCATATAAAGCATTCTACAATATTCTGTTGTAATAATAGTCCATATTTAATAGCCAGGGGAAGAATATAGCGAAAAGTCATGCCGGCTTATCTGGAGAAAATCAGGTTTTTTTATTTCTCTGTTAGCTCAGAAATATGGCCAAAGGCCTTTAATACAACCAAAAATATTTTAATACTAAAGATTGGACTTCCTGGGTCATTTATCAGATTACGATTTTACTTAAAAACAGCCTACAGTCGTAATTTTATTGAACCAAATCATGTAATTTGTCCTTTCAAATTCGCTTCGTTACTTCAGTCGGATTTTTTTAGAAAAATTGAACTTTAAACTTATATTGTTATTTTTTTTCAAAAGACGTGAAATTCGCTAATTTTACGATTCTCCTGTATTAAGACTACAGTTCCAACTTTTTCCATATACAAATGATCCAAACTTGTCACTAATATTGTGTTCAATCTATGTGAAATGTTCCAAAATATTCCTGTATGTTATTGGCCCATATTCAATAGCCAGATGAAAGCAAAATGACTAGTCCTACTTGGCTGTCTTGTTTTTAAGTCTGTGTCTTATCTTCTGAATTAGATATAGGTTGAAATTTCTTCAAGTTGTAACAAACCATGTTAACAAAATTAAATACTACTTTAAAATATTTATTTTGCAGTTATTTAGATTTAGAGCATTTCATTAAAATTAGAATTTATTAACTAATAAACATTAGATAATTGACATTTTCCATTAATCCTAATATTTGCTTATACAACAAATACAATGTCTTAACAGGCTATTGTAAAATCCGGAAAAAACCAAATGAGTACATAAAATTAGTTTTTTTCTGAATTTTAACACATTATATATGGTTTATTTTTTTTGTGTGTGTGTGATTGGAATTTTACAGCATTCGTTAAATAATTTTATTTTTCGAAACCCAAATTACGAAGTCCTCTAAATTAATAAAGGAAAATTTTAACGGGGTTAATCTCGTGGAAACATCATGAGATAAATAAAATCATTTTTTTCTGATGGTACATTGAAAAAGTGAATATTTCAAAAAAATAAAAAATATGTCTGTTAAACGGCCCGTGAAACTTATTTCATCCATCTAAGAGTTTAAAGATAGCAGCATATTTATAGGCAATACAGAAAAGAAAATGATTTTTTCATATTAGGTTCTTGCAGATATTTTAATCAGCGATATCTATTATTAAGCATGGGAAGTATCTATATAAATGATAATGGTTTTTGGTTTTACCAATTTACTGTTACTTTGTTGTCATTTTGAAAGTTTTCCATTTAGTGTTAGTTTAGTCAATGTATAAAGACCCCAATATTGGAACGCACCATATTGCATTTTTGACATTCATTGCTTTTGTTTGTTTGTTTTAATGAAATCTGCTGCCGTAGCTCATCAGACACTTTTAGAAACTTACGGTGATGCTGCTCCCCTCCCAATTGTCTGTTTTGGTTTCAACGATTTCAAAGTGAGGATTTCGATTTCAATAACAAAGAACGGCCGGGAGGACCAAAAAAATTAAAAGACAGTCAATTGCAAGGTTTATTGGACGAAAATGGGGAAAAGTTGTAGAAAATTATGGAAAATATTTTGATTGATACACATGGTGATTATAATAAAAATTCAACTTTGAAATGATCATAAAAGGAAAACTACTGGACCAAATGTTATTAAACTTGATAAGTTTAAAGGAAGTCATCGAAATTTCTTTTATGACAAAAAAAATGCATTTTTAAATTCAGAAATTACTATTACCTCCTTTAAACTATTATCAAATTTATTAACATTTGGTCCGGGAGTTTTTCGTTTATAACCATTTCAAAGTGAAACTTTAATTATAACGATCCTGTATATTGTACCATTTTGTCTCAATAAATGCCTTTTCAATGTGAAAAAAATGATGAAAATACATTCAAGCACTTAATGCTAAAAATTTCCTTGATACAGAAAAAAAATAGATTAAAGATTATTCTAATTTTTAATTATTTCATTTCAGTCGAAAATCTTTTTAAAAAAAACAATTAACATTTTTACATTTTTACTTTCTTTCAGGGTCTCAGTGAATCCGCTGCAGATTCAAGAAACAAGTTCGAAGCCTTAAACCACCTCCTCCCTTTTAATTCAGAACAAGATGCGGACTACAAGCGAAGCAGTGCTTTTTTTCCTCTTAGGGGTAAAAAACTCACGGCTGCGGACATGGACACTGCCAATTACCCATTCATGTCCCAACAAGGAGAGGAAGAAGAGAAAAGAAGCCAATTCTACCCCCTCAGAGGTAAAAAAATCCCCGACGAGTTGAAGAGAGGTAGTTATTTCATGCCCATGAGAGGCAGGAAGGACGACGAGAGCTGGTCCGAAGATGAGGACAACGTGGACAAACGAATGTCTTCCTTTATGCCCATGCGGGGCAAAAAGAAGAGTGGTTTCCTGGACACATTTCCTCACCTTGGGAAGCCTGGTACGTATTCCACCGAAATAATGTATCCCTCCAGTAGTGGTAGTAACAGGAAGAAGAGGGATGTCGCCTGGCCAGCTATTTCTATCAACAAGACGACCAACACATCATCAGAATCAACAGGTGGAAATGAAACAGATCACTCTATGCAAAAGAGATCTGTATCGTTTATGCCAATGAGAGGAAGAAGAGAATACGAATCATTTGGTTCTCAAGAAATTAAAACAAGATTGCTAGAGAAGAAACAATTTTCGTTCATGCCCATGAGAGGACGTAGGTATCCTTTTAACGATTCAAATGGAAGTGTAGCATTGGAACTTAAAATCGATGATGAATCCACGACTTCTTCTTCTCGCAGTGAACCGATGTTCAGAGAAGCTGATGATAAGAATCAATTACAGATTGATAACGATAAGAGAGCATCATCTTTCATGCCCATGAGAGGACGCAGAACTTCGTTTGATGATATGACTTCTGTAGAATATGGAATGGCTCCTCAAGAAGACAAACGGCGATCTCATTTTATGCCGATGCGAGGAAGGAAAAATTACATGGGCAATGCAGATATCTCTAATGATCATGAAATCTATTCTGGTGATAAGCGAGCTTCTTCCTTTATGCCCATGAGAGGACGCAGAAAGTTGATAGAGTTCACAGATTTCAATGATCGTGAAATGGATTCCGATGATAAACGAGCGTCTTCATTTATGCCCATGAGAGGTCGCAGAGAGTCTCTAGAAAACCTCCACAGTTTCAATGATTTGGTCAATAAAAGAGGCTCTTCATTTATGCCCATGAGAGGTCGCAGAGAATCT
>JAPMOR010108256.1:78535-121310 GCA_026543865.1 Argiope aurantia | reverse complement strand
TGTGTGTGTGTGTGTGTGTGTGTGTGTGTGTGTGTGTGTGTGTGTGTTGGAGCTGTACAGATCAGACCGTTTGACCTAGTGCTACTATACTTGTCACACCTCGTAGTTATTTTTTGAAAAATTTTAGTAAAAATAAAATTAATTAACAATTTTAATTAAACAATTAAATTAACAATTTTAATTAAACAATTAAATTAACAATTTTAATTAAACAATTAAATTAACAAATAAATTAAACAATAAACAGTAAAAATAAAATAAAATTTGACATTTTTCCTTGATAACTTCCGAAAATATTACAGTATAAAAATAATTTTCAAATCATCTTAAATTCAAAAAGTTATCCTTTTAACATTTATTACATAAATATTTTTTTCAATATTTAATCAATTTTTAAAAAATATTTGAAGCATATTTTTCTTACAAGAATCGTAGAACAAATAATAAACTTATCACGAATGATAGTATAAAGAAGAAAATAAGAATTCTGGAAAGAGATCAAAGTTGTTGATAAAAGTCACCATGCTGATATATTTTCGTTTTTGTTTAACTATCCGATTTGTTATCTTTTCTTAACACAAATCAAGTATATTTCGGAAAAGCAACCAATACATTTACTTAAATCGGGAAGAATCTGACACAGATTTAAAACTATATTTAAAGAGTTTTTACGTGAAGACAATTCCCCAAAATTTTTATTTAATTAAATAAGAATTTAGCGAAATTTCAGCCTTTTTCTGCTATAACTTCCGAAAATATCAAGCACTAGAACTATTTTCTACATCTTAAAATTCAAAAAAAATTATCTTTTTAATGATAACAATTTTTTGAACATATAAACTAACCTTTTATTTTTTATCAATTTTTAAATTAAAAAAATTAACTAACCAAGCACGTTACGATTGCATGGGAAAAATTATCAATCATCAACGTGTTATCATCAAATGATTAAGAGATAAAGTTTTGAGTCTCCAAACAAAAACCTAGAAACGCGAAATTTTCAGTACATATCTGTAAGAAATGAAATAAATATGAAATATGATATTTTCTACTAAGATAAGAGCAAGAAATAGCTTCGCGTGAATTATTAAAATATTCATATTATTAATCAATTCAATAACTCTTTAGTATTTAAGGCTATATATATTCACTATAATCGGGTTCCGACACCTAAGTTCTAAACAGTTGCTATTAGAGGTAAAGAATTTTATTTTCTGATATTTAAGCCAGTTATGAATCACGAATTTTATAATTAAATTATTCTTGTATTTAGTTAATTATTATTTAAGCGTTAACATTTTAAATAAAAGGAATGATTCCCGCTATTGCGAATATAATGGTATTAATTATGAAAATTTGAATATGACTATCTTAGATTTTAGACCACTTTATTGACCTTCTAACAAAAGATACACCAATCAGCACCAGAGTTTCCCCAAAGCTGGCTGGCTTAAAATTATGATAATTGTTGATCGTCTTAAAGTCGTGATATTCAAAACTTCATAACTCGGTCATATTTGACTTCAGAAGACGGAAGCGTTATTTATTTATTTAAAAGATTGAATGTCAAAAATGTTTCATTCTTAGAAAGAACTTCGCAAAATTTTCAGAAATACCTATATTAACTGAAACTAAATAAAGTATTATCATTTACGACATATTAATTATTTTGAAGTAAAACTAAAAAGTGAATTTTAAGATGAATTGGATATTTTTTTTCAATAATTCTTTGAGATATTACATAGATTATAAAAAATATTTTGTACTGCACATAAGATTTCAATGCTGAACATTTCTGTTTTACTCAATTAAAAAAAAACATATTTGGTTCTAATAAAAAAGTTTTTGTAATATTTGAACTTTAATCTCTCCTGCTGCAATTTAAAACTGTGGTGGTAAGTAGATTATTATGATCTGTGCAGGAAGCAACAGGACGAATGTTGTTGGAAAATTTCTTTAATAATCACATTCACACACTTAAAACAAACACAAAGACAAGACATTCGCGCGCGCGCTTCACAGTTCAGAATCACATCTCCTTCTCATTACAATCGCAATGCATTATGGGATGACATATGGGATAGCCTAAACAGGCATCGCCATCTAGTATCCAAAAGAGAAGATAAGTGTAATGCAACTGCTACAAACTCAAATTTTAAGAGAGCTGACAGAAAATTAGAAAGATACATAATACAGTAAATAAAGAGAACTGAGTTAGTCATCCATAATAATATATATGACTATCAAATTATAAAGCTTAAAAATAGTTTGTTTAAAAGGCTATTAAGAAACCAAGTTGCATAAAATATTTAATTCAAAATTTTAGCGAGCATTCATCCCATCGAACCAGCTAGTCGCTGAAGGTGGTTAATGATAAATAAAACATTAGGTTTTGATTTAATACTGTATTCTGTAGCTCTTGAATCGGAATTCTAGAAATCGAATATTTTAATGTCATCCCGATAATCGTTAAATGCATTTCATAATGTGCGAATTAATATTAAATATTATTCTTTTAATAATGGTTGAAATTCATTATTTTCTCAGTATATAATATGAATTTATATTTCAAATATGATATTGTAACGGATTGGGATGAGCAAGGATAGAACCTGGGACCTTATGGCTCGCAGCCGAGTAACAAGACCACAAGACAAAAGCAATTGCCTGCGTTTCGTAGCTATTATCTAGCTTATAAGTTTTTCATTACAATATAAAATATTTCATATTGAAAATTTCATATGCAAGTTCATGATAATTAATATTTCAGTACATGACATTGTCTTTTCTCGGCGTTTTAAGTTTATATATTATTAACTCAATCAAGGAAATAGTATTTTATTTTGCTCAGTTTTTTCACACTAAGCATTCATTTCATTTAGTACTAAATATCGAATGTTCGTATCATTTATTCATTCAAACATAATAAATAAATATATAAATATAATCTGAGAAGAAGTTATTACGTGGGAAACGACAATAAGTAATTTAAGTTGATTATGCAAATAAATTTTATAACTCATGTTATAATTTTATAACAGCAAAAATATTTATTATAACTCATTTTCAAAAGATCGCAGAAATAAATTATCACTTAGAATTTGTATTCTATCAGAATAAAAAATTGCCATTAAAACTATAAATACCACAATCAGATTATATTAATTTTCAAATTATTCTTGCCGTTATCTATTGTTTTAGATTAATTTTAATAAATTTTCGATAAAGCTGACATTTGAAAACTATGTAGTTAAACAAGAAACCGAGCAATTTTATTTTTATTTTTTAATTATGTATTTCAAACTAGCTATGCACGCGTCATTGCCTATGAAAAAAACATTTCCATGTCTTTTTTAATAAAAATTCAGTAATTATTCGTGAGCTCTATATTTGAGATCAAAATTAAATATCCGTTGCATGGCAACTATTTATAACGGAATAAAAACTACAGTTATCATATCAAATCAGCAGCTGTTGGCAACGTGCTGTAAACATCAAAACGGAGAATAAAAAAAAATATTCTATAATAGCTTTCGGTGAAAGCGTTAAGTAAATAAATTTTTGAAAAACCGTATATGTTTTAAGGAAAAAAACACTTTCATATAAAATAATAATTTTATATAAAAGTGTAACATATTAATTATTAAAATATAATATTAATTATAAATATATAAAATATTAAATATTAATATATTGCAGAAAATCACAGGTAATAACAAATTATACGGCAGCATATGAAAAAGTGTAACTATTTCAAGCCAGTGGATATTTCTGAACAATATTAACTATCGCTTATGGCCAAAATTGAATTATGGCTTTTATTTATAAATAATTTAACATTCTAAGAAGATAAAATTGGATGAAATCATCAAAACAATGAAAATTAAAAAATGCTTCATCAGCTAGAAGATCTAAGAGGATCATTTTTCACATTATAAATCATTACGGCTCATCCTATAGTTTTAGTATTTTTTTTATCAAATTTTAATCATTTAAATACAAATTTATGTAATTTTTTGTCCACTTTGTAATGCTGTAATGAATCCAAAATTATAATTTTTGACAAACTGAAGAAGCTGTTATTTTTGTGCATATTCGCATTTTATGGCTAAAATTCTCTTCTGTGTCATAATTCTATATTTTGATTTTTCATTTTTATTTTTTCGTGTACGAAGTAAAGAAAAAATTTTGCAATCGTTAAAAAAAATTCCAACTGGAGATTTTGGTGAATCTTCCTGTTTAGGACTTCCCTGAGTTCAATTAAGAAACATATTTACGGTATTATGTCTGTTTGTCTGCCTCTCCATCTGCCTGTCTGTGATAAGGGTAACTTAAAAATGCTTTCACCTAAACTGATGAAATTTCGTGTAGATCTAGGCATCTAATTGGTAGATTTATAGCAAATTTTGTACAAAATCCGTTCAGAAGAAGTCTGTCTATTCGTATGTTTAAATATAAATTAACACAATAACTACAAAACAAAGAGAGCTAGATCGATAAAATTCGGTATACAGATTTAGCAACTGTTTTATAGATACTATCAAATTTTGAGCCATATCCAACAAGTGATTTAACGCCTATCCATCTGTACTTTCAGAAACATGTAAATCGGGGACACAAACACACACACACAATGACTTAACATAAAAATGCAATGACTTATATGTATCAAATCTGGCATTTGATTTTTGCTACTGTACTTGTAGTTCTGAGTCAAATTTTAGTTTTGACTGGTTTGTAAAAACGCATCTAAAATATAAATTTTATTTTCGTGTACTATTAACCGCATATCAGAATCTAATCGCCAAGAATAAATCCCCAAGGACCACACAATAGATTCAATAAAAGTGCTTAATTCAACCAGGGTTGATATTTCGTATCTATTGTACGTCAATGCCATGTAAGGCGTTCTCTGCCTTATCCGAGGTCCACAATATTTTGTAGGGCCTTGGATAAAGCAGTAGGAGATGACATCTTTATTAGAGAGCTGCCAGAATGTCTTGGGGAGAGATCCTTCCCGCTGATTTACTCTGTCACTCGCAAAGTCTAAATGTAGTTAGAAATTTAAAAAAAAAAAAAAAAAAGTTTAAAAGGCTCAGTTACGGTGAATTTTTAACTTTTCAAACAAAATTCTTCTTCACAGATTCATTAATAAGATACTCGTCAAAATTTCGTTCGAATTTCTTTTAAATGCTGGAACATTTCTTCGACTCATTTCTAAAAGCATCGATAGTTAACATGCTTCGCTCTTGCTCATCGTTTTAATTGCTAAGGGCCCAATAATTTGATTATCGCAGTAGCTCCCTTCCTATCATTTATCAGCCTTTTGCTTGACCTTTAGTTATCTTCGTGTTTATTCGTGTTAAGATGAAGATTGCTGTCAAGCTGCACTTTGAACTAAAACGACCGTGACTTGGCACTTAAATCGCACGCGTGGTTACGAGACGTAACTGTTAAAAACAACATGTCTCAGAAACAGCTTACTTCCCTTAACTCGAAAAAAATGTAGAAGTTATTCATCTATATACATTTTACTGCAGTAAAAATGGAAGAGGGCCTTTTCCAATTAAACCGTTACAGAAATCTGAAAATGAAGCTACAAAGAAGTAATAGATTTAATTTGTTAAATAAACTACGCCTTTCGCTCCAACATTTCTTGCAAGATTTTTCGGATGTAATTCTCAATGCCAAACTTATATTTTAAAGTAATGTAATAGATAGGTTCACAAAATCACTAAAAAACTGCCCTTATTAACATTTCCGGGAACGACCACAAGTTTCGATTTATCCAGGTTGGTCCCATTTTCTGATTGTTTTCTCCAAAACGAAAAAATTTGTCTGAGCTATTAGAAACTCTTCTTTCGACAGTTTTTCCCGGTGAGAAGGGTTAAATTCTTCAGTATTTAGAGCAATATCAAAGTCAAGAAGTTCAGGAGTTGTTGATGAAAGAGTTTTCAGAGGCTGTGATTGTGAAATTAAGATAATTAGGCTGATTTGTATGAGTGGGGATAGAACCTGGGACCTGTCGGTTTGGGATGAGCGAGGATAGAACCTGGGACCTTGTGGTTCGCAGCCGAGTAACATGACCACGATACAAAAGCAATAGCTCGTGCAGCGTAGTTGTTAACTGGCTAATATGCTATTCACTACAGACTCTCCCTCCAGTGAGTCGGAGGTGAGACGAACGATATGGCAGTTGAGTGGTGATGTATTCAGCTGTTGATTCTAATGCACCTGTACCCATTTGAGTAGCGCCACGCGTTATGGTGATCGTGTTTTGGGTTGCTGCGCCAAGTGAGTATGACGACTTTGGTTGCGGGTAGATGGCGCCACCACAGCTGTTACGAAGGTTGAAGGTTCATCGTCCGAGGTCACCATTGTGACGCATTGTGATGCGCGAGGATATAACCTGGGACCTTGTGGTTCGCAGTCCGGAAACATGACCAGGACACAAAAGCAATTGCTCGTGCAACGTAGTTGTTAACTGGCTTATATGCTATTCACTACAATAATTAGAAATAATTTGTAATTGATTTCTGAGATGTTGGACCTCAAATGGGTTTTAATTCCATCATTAAAATAGTATTTTTGAAAGTTACGAACAATTTATACATACCAGAAAATAATGTTACAAGTTGTTTGCTTAGGATTATTATATTGATTTTTGAACAATATTGTTTCTGATTCCTAAATTTTATGTTGATTATTTTACATTCCCTTTTAAAATACTTATATAAAAATAATGATCGATTATACCTTCGATAAGCATCAAATTAACTTTTACTGATGCTGAACTGCGCCCTAACACAAAAATTTCTCCTTCATGCTTCATTGCTTCGACTAAACTTAAGGATTAAATTTTCTTCATTTTCTCTTTTTTCATCGCCTTTATACACCTTTTTCAATCAAAAATATTAACATGCTTATTTCGGTGATATACGGGCATATTCATCATCGATTTCTCAGAACAAAGTTTGATCTTTCCATTCTTTGCACTCACCAAAAATTTCTTTCTGAATGGATATCTGAGTACGTCAGCTACTCTCAGCACTTGTACAGTTTCAGGCGAAAATGAAAACAAAATGTTTCCAAAAATTATGCTGAAACTTTTACAATATTCATTTTGCAGTATTTCTCAGATTAAATATCTGGTTACTTTACGTTAACATTACCAGACGACCATTTCTTGTCTCATTTCAAATTCTATTGGGTTGGCAAATAAGTCATTGCGGATTTTGTCAGTAGATAGTTTTAACACATTCTTCTGTTTTGTCAATGTGTCCAATGCACCTATATTTTCTTATTGTTTATCGATTAGTTATGTCACGTTTGACATCGAATCAGATAATATTTCTTACTCAGATATTCTCATTAAATACTCTGTTTTAGTTTCTTAGATAAAAAGGCATATATTTATGGCGTAAATTCAAAACTCAAAGCCATTTTCAAAAGAACACACCACCTCTTTTATTGAATTCTAAGAACTACAATTTTTTGTTAATTTTTACACCGTTGCCACTCGGAACAAAACAAAAGCTGAAACAAAGATAATATTAATAGATGTAGAGAATCAACGCGACAAGTTATTTAGTTTCGCTTTTATCCCAATTTAAAGATAAAAGAACAAGACGCTCATTTCAGACATATTTTATTCTATTATTTTCGAAAAGGCAAGAACATATCGCAAGTTATGTATCGTATATTGGAATGAAGATTTGAAATAAATACAGTGTCAAAACTGGTTTGCCAAATTTCTTTGAGGTGATTTTTCATTGAAAATTGAGCAACGATCTGGCCGTCCAGTTGAAGTTTACGAGACCAATATCAAGTCTATTATCGATTCATATCGTCATATCAAAACACTTGAAATTGCAGAAAAGCTCGATGAATTGCACATATGCATTTAAAAAAAATATTAAAACAGCTTAATTACTTCAAGAAACTCGATTTATGGATCCTTCATAAGCTTAAGAAAATTCATTTGATGCAAGGCAATAGCAACTGCGATTCGCTTCTGAAACACAACGAATTTTATATATTTCTGAAACGACTAATTACTGATGACGAAAAGTGGATAGTTTATACCAGCGTAAATCAGAAAAGATCATGGATCGAAGATGAACCAGCTCAGACGATATCAAAAGTTGATGCTATCAGTTTGATGGGATTATAAAGGAATTTTGCACTTTGAATTTTTACCAAGAAACCAAAAGATTAATTCAAAAGTTACATTCAACAACTCACCAAACTGAGCGATGCAGTTCAAGAAAAGCGAGTAGAATTGGCAAATCTTAAAGGTATTTTCTAGTATAATAATGCAAAGCCGCACATCTTTGGTCACTCGCCAAACATTATTGGAACCATGTTGGGATGTGTTGTCACATCTACCTTGACCTTGCCCTGACCTTGGGCCTTCAGATTACCATTTATTTCGTTCCATACAGAGCTCCTTAAATAGTAAAACAATTTAATGACGCTAATGATGTCAAATCACACTTAATTCAGTTTTTTGGTAGCAAAGATGAGAAATTTTATGAACATGGAATTATGACACTGCCTGAAAAGTGGCAAAAGGTCATCGACAAAGACGGACAATGCCTAACTAAATAAAATTATATTTTTTAGCAAAAATTTTGAATTTTCCTTCTCATTTAAAATTTGCAATTACTTAGTTGCCAACCCAATATATTTCTTTTCAAAGCAGATTTTACCTCAGACTAGTCATTCAATTGAAATAAATTTGATAGTTTAGCAATCTTTTTTTACTTTTATAATGTAAAACAGATTCTTAATGCCTTTCATTGTTCCTTGACACTAGAGTATCATTTTTAGATAAACAGGATATTTTTTTTTCGAAATATGTAAGTAGAGATAAACAATAACAAAACAGTATTTAAAATATCACGTCTGAGTAAAAATTAAAAAGGGAAACGACAGGTGATAAATTTCAAATCACCTGTTGTTTCCCTTCAAACAAACAAAAATCACTTTTAAGTTATTTTTTTTTCTGGTTTATTTATATTAGTTTTTAGAAAAAAAAATTTATTCATGTCTTTCTAAAGATGAATCTTGTCAGTAAAATATGTTAGATTTTATTCAGAATTAGAGTGAAGAAATATAAACTATTATTAACCTATTTTTTCAATTTCGGCTCTAATTGCGGAATGTTATCTAAAACCATAATTCCCGAAAATGTTAGTTTACTTTCTAAAGCAAATGCATACACGCCTTTAACTTCTTCACTGAAATTTGTATTCTTTAAGTACATATTATTCAACAAAAATGTTTGCTTACCTTCTTGGAACTTTAATTGTTGCAGCTTTATTTGATTCGGGGGGGGGGGGGCAGATGATAATTTTAAATTCATATTCCAAAAACAAAACAAAATTGCAGCACTGGCGACTGTACTGCATTTACTCACAGAATTATTTACAAAGGCTGTTTACAGTAAATTCGTCACTTTCATTTCTTCATAATGCCTGGTTTACACTCGGCCAGGTATAAGACGGAAAATAAGCAGCGCATGCGTAGAAAGGCTGAAAAATGCTGTTCGGTCGAATGTCAAGTAATTGTCCCGACGGGAAAACAACATGCCGCTGTACTGTATTTTTTCTTGCTGTGCATGCGTTTATAGAATTTGGCGGGTGGGTGGGGGTCAGAAAAAAATTGATCATTTATTATAAATCAATTGGTTTTTTTTTTTTTTTTTTTTTTTTGCTATTTGTTTTTTCTGATGCGAGTTCGTGCGGGTTTTTTATATATTTTATTTACCATTTCTTTTTTATAGTTTTCCAATTTTAAGTATGTTGGCCTTTTTTTTTTATTTTACCATGTTTCTTCGTGTAAATATTCATCATTTTAATACGATAAGCAGAGAAAAAGTAAATTTCAGGGACACCAAAACGGCAATTTATAGCCAAGCATGGAATGTCTGAATCTATCATGAAATTGTGGCAAACATAAATCAGTCCCTTTCTACGCATGCGCTGCCTAATGGCCGTCTTATAACTGGTCGAGTGTAAACCCCGCATAAAATTTAACGTCTCTCTCTCTCTCTCTCTTTCTGTTAAAATATGCTTTCGTCAGGCATGCTTTTTTTTTTAACTATAATTTAAGACATATTTATATTCTGGATTATTTTCAGTTATGAACTAAATCATGCAATTTTTTATCAGTGTTTCTTTTTATTTATTTATTTTTCTTTTTATCTATTTAAATCTACCGTGTGGGCATCTTGTTTCTATGCATAATGAAAACGATTACTTCTTAATTATTAAAATTATTTTAACGCTTCAGTTTTTTTCATTATTATTAAATTCCGTTGAATATAAACTTTTGCTATCATTGATGTTTACATAGAGTGATTCAGAAGTCACAATTAATCAGGAAAGATTTTTTAAACCTTCAGACTTCGGATAGCAATAGTAATGTCTTTCTTATGTGGAAAATCGGTTCTTCTTTAAAGAAATCAATCAATTTTTTAAAAAATGCGAAGTATGTGGGAAATCTAAAGTGAGTTTGTATCTGGACTATGATAACTTTTTATTTTAGCATAGCAAAAAAATATCATTCAACAAGAAAGAATATTTTTTCAAATTTTTAAAAACTTTTTAAACAATAAGAGAAAACTTTGTTATGAATCAAGATTTATTTCATTTTTCATAGTTACAATATTAAGATAAAAATTATATCGATATTTACAAAGGTATTTTATTAAAAAAAATTATCTTTGATTAATAATAACATTATTATTATTTTTTATTTTTTTTTTCAGATCACCAACTTAGTATTCAAAATAAAGATTTGAGATTGGCAAAATAATTTACTTCGGAATCTTTCAGTCTCCAATGGAAGGAATAAAATTCGATAGTGTCATTTTTTTTTTTATGCAGTTGTTTCAAAACAGAAACAGATGCAAATAATTTTTTGGTTTCGAATTCTCCCCAAAAATTTTATTTGAAAATGCAAATTTCTAACCTACTTGTGCGTTAAAATTTAAAAAATAAACTATTAAAATAAAATTTGAAACAAATGTTATTATTATTTTTTTAATTCTATCATCTTTAATTTTTAGTTACTTTTCCATAGCTGTTTATGTATGTTCTTATATTACAAAATTTAATTTATGTTCTGCGAGAGTTTACAACTTCTGACACTTCCAAGGAAAAATTTGGCTCGGTGCCAAGAATATTTCAATGAATGTGTTCTTTAGGGTTAAAGGACTGTATAAAATTTAAATTCATTATATTGTCAGAAATGTATTGATTAATTGAGACGAAATAAAATATTATCATTTACATCATTAAAATCTTTTTAAAAATAAAACTGAATGAATGCTGAATTTTATAATGAATCAGATAAATTTTTATATCATCCTTCGAGAGATATTGCATAAATTATAAAAATATTCTGTAGTGCACATAGGATTTCAATGCTAAATTATTCTAGTTTTTTTTTTTTTGTACTTAATTTTCTAAACAATGATTGGTTTCAGTCAAAAAAGCTTTTGTATGAATTGAAGTTTAATAATTCTGGCCAATTTAAATTTCAAATTTTATGAAAGCTGGCAGAAAATTAAAAAGAGAGAATGAACAGTATGACATAAAGATTCTATATTAATACGAATTATATAATTATTAAAATTTAAAGCTTAAAATGTTTTGGAGAAGAAGCTATTAATACAACCAAATTATAAAAAATATTGAAATTTTAGCAGATTCAATTTTACTAATCCATTCGAATCAGCTGGTTGTCAAAGGCAGCTAGTTTCATAATATAATCAAACAGTGACATTCAAATCATAAAAAATTTTGGTATGATTAACAGAGTGAGAACGAATATTAACTGGATTGAATGAAAAAAACAATGCTTCTTCCTAAAATTAAACTTTTCCTTCCAAAGCAAAATAAAACTGTTATATTTTTCATTTCAAATCTTCTCTGTTACTTCACGTTTAATAACAAAATTTGAAATAAATTTAAATGCATAATAGTGAGGAGCTGATAATAGTACTTATTTTATAAGAGGAATCAGCTTTAAGTGTTTACTTCCGATTCTGTAAACAAAGATAGCAAAGGAGTTCGCTCTTTTTTATTATTTTTTCAGAGCTAATATCGTTGAACTCTTAATATTGAGCTCATCGGTGTCAAATGGTTTATTTATATCAGCAACTCTTTGTATGTCAGCAACTCTTTCTTTATACTGATTAATACCTGTCTCTAATATCAAGATTAGCAAGGTACGTTGTCATACTTTAACGCATTCGGTGCCAGGAATCATGTCGATGTTTCGGACCACTAACTAATAAGATGCTTTCTTTTCTATCTTTTTATTGCAGTATATAAGAGAATATCTAATTAGAGAGCATGTGTGAATCACATGCAGCTCACACGGGATAAAATAAGGGAATATAAATTAAATATCCCATTAGCACAGCCTATTGCATAATATTGTGCGATATCATATGATATTAATAATATTCCACAATATTGTGAACATTGATTAATGTTATACAATATTGTACAATATGTA
This sequence comes from Argiope aurantia, assembly GCA_026543865.1. Classification (NCBI taxonomy): domain Eukaryota; kingdom Metazoa; phylum Arthropoda; class Arachnida; order Araneae; family Araneidae; genus Argiope; species Argiope aurantia. The sequence continues at coordinate 108,779 of JAPMOR010108256.1, read as the reverse complement.
TGTGCTAGTAGGGATAGGCATGTTCTACCTACATTAAGTTCTACACCGAATTAGAACTCTTGTTGTCACCCAAATATGGGTGACACGGCACTGAATGAGTTAAGCTAAAGGTGTCCCTGGAACTTTTCGGTTAAATTATTGATAGGGTTGAGAGCAATGGATTGTTTTTGAAAATTTCGTAAAGTCCGAAGTGATAATAGTTTCGCGCATCATATAATGAAATGCACTTATTGAACAAAAAAAAAATCAAAAATTTACTGTATACTGGTGCTAAAGATATCAAATTTAACAAAAATATTTATAAATGCTTGATTGAATTCCTAATCGTATTACTTTTTATTTTAATTTCTGTTTGGTATTTAATATAACTAATTTTATTTATGATGTAAACTAGAATTTACCAGTTTTTCTAAGAGTTATCAATATAAAAAGCATATAAAAATCATTATATCTGAAGATTTCTAATTACATTTTTTTTAAAGATGAATCTATTTTGAGAGGCAACGGTAAAGTTGTCGTATGCAGAAAAAAAAAATAAACATTTTTTATGAATATATCAGTTTATCGGGGGGGGGGGGTAAAACTTTATCTGAGATGAAGTAGAGTAAGAATTCATATTAATTTTGATAAATCATTACACTTGCTATTTTATTATGAATATTGCATTTGCTTATTTTCTATGCATATGCTTGTTAATTGGTATTTATTTTTTAAAAAACTTGAAGTCTACAAGCTTTAAATAATTCCATTTTGGCAAACCAATTTTCAAATTAATCCTTTTGGCAGGGTTTATTTTTTATAGTGTTCAAGTCAGATGTGGATTAAATGATAATTATGAAAGGAAAAAAATTGAATCAATTTACGAATGGGATTATCCTATTAAAATTTCACATTATTACTTTTATATTTTATACTTTACTGCTTATGCGCAAATATAATTAACAACAAATATTTCCGCAAATAAAATAAATCCACAATTAATTTGCCAATTATTTAAGTATATTTGCTTTTGTTGTAGACTATTGCAGATAAAGTACCTAACTTTTTTTCTTTTCTCCATTTTAGATCCCATGGGCGATGGAGAAGTGCTCATTTTCAACTTGACCAGTATCAACTCTAATGAACAAATCTTACAAAGCAAGCTTTATCTTCTAAAAAGGAGAAAGGCCAAATCTGGCAGAAAGAAAGACCTTTCCAATTTCAGAATTAAAATTGGAACTCTACCTCAGATGACGTCACATCGCCACATTAACATATCTTTGACACATCAGAAATCCGAATGGCACGCCTATGATATAACAGAATCTGTGGTGCTGTGTCGCCAGTCGAAAAAGCAAGACCATCTATTAGGCGTCACACTCGAGGTCAAGCGTCCTAAAGGGTCATACCGTCTGGTTCCTTTCAGACGATTATTAAAGCATAATTCCCAACCTTTTGTTTTGATTTTCTCTGAAGATAACACGAATCAAACTCGTAGATTACCAAAAACTAAAAGGAAGAGTTCAAAAATCAGGATTCATGACCTAATAAGTGCGAAAGTGGACCCCGAAACACTGCCAATTAGTGATTATTCCAGCGATCAGGTTACTTCCAGCGAACTTATATTGAGAAGGAAGCGTTTCATATCCCATACCTCATATGAAAATCCAAAAACTATTAATTTTACAGACCCTCATCATGAGATTTATGATGTAATATTTGACAATATAAATTCTTCCTATGGTATTTTTAATCATGAAATTAAAAACCCTTTTCCAAACAGTACAAAATGGATTCCCTTGCATGGTTATCCTAAGTTCCTTTCTCACAAATTATTAACCGAGGAACTGGGAGGTTTAATGTCTGAAAGACTTTTAAATGCAAGCACTGATGTGTTACGAAAAGTATTATTTAAGAATATATACAGACTTCCAAAGCGCTTCAGCTATAATGGTACAATGGAATTCGGCATTTATAGGAAGCATCGACTTAGGAAACGCAGTGTTTCCGCCAGTTTGGGTTTGTCAGCAATTTCACATAATTCTAAAGAGGAAGATTCTGGAGCTAATGCATTTCAAATCATCAGTGATAAGTATGCACGGGGACTCAATTCTGGTGTTTCAGCTTTGCCACGACGCCAAAATCGGAGAAGGAACGGCAAAAAACGCAAGAAGAAGAGAAAGAAAGGTAATCGTAAACTTCCTTTTTGGTGGACGAGACATGACAAGAATCTTCACTCACAAGACTTTCACAAAATGTGTCAGAAGAAGAGCTTAGTAGTGGACTTCGAAAAGCTAGGCTGGGGTGACTGGATTATGTCCCCAAAATCATTCAATGCATATTATTGTTCGGGGGGATGCTCATTTCCTATCATAAAGGTAAGCTATGATTTTTTTTGTTATTTCGTTGTATACGGAGTATTGTAACAATAAAAAAAATTGAGCCTCGAGATTTTGATGAATTTTTATATTGCAGAGCTCTGCGATTTCGAAAAATTCATTTTTTATATATAATTCTGTCTGTAAACGTGAAAACTCAAAAACACTTTGAGTTAAATGAAATTCGGTACATGCTCACATAAAATGTGTTACATTTGATGTTTACATCAAGTTTGTAAATTTTATTAAATTTTGGGCAATTCTATCAACAGAAAGTTTGTCCGTCTTATCTGCCCTAATGATTATAGGCAGAGATACGCGGCAGTGTTATTGTCTGTCCAAATACAAGTAAAATCATTATTACAAAATGTAAAGAGCTATACTGGGTAAAATTTGAAACATAGTTTCAAAATCGAAGCAGTAGATTCGTATCAAATTTTGAACCAAATCCGTCAGTGTATTATAAATGTTCTATTCTAGTGCAATAATTTAAAACCGCAGTAACTTAGATACATAATATTTGGTAAGTGATCTTGTTATTAAAATTGTGGTTCTATATCAAATTTTGATTTCAGTCAGTCGAAAAGAAGACATTTAAAATACATACTACGCTTCTTCACTATACAATTAAAAATTCTAGGAGAAGGTAGCAAGGGAGGGGAGATACTCTGCCCTTGTTGTCAGCCATCCCCCTTACCCTGGCGTCCGTTTCCATGAATTTCATGTGTAGGGGAGGTCAACGCTTGGAGTGTATTGGACACTCTATTTCCCAGGTTGAAAATCTTTAATAATTATTAAATTTTGATATGAAGAACATTTTCTGAATTTTCCACTGTCACTGCGCAACATAATGCAGCAGTTAAATATTCATTACTATGCTGCAGTTATACTTTCCACGTAGCAGGCCACTTGAATCGACTTTATTATGGCAACTGCCACTGGCTAACACCAAAAGTATGGTAGTTCCAAGAATAACTTGCTTCATTTTTTATTTCTGTATTTGTGTCGAGTGATGAAAAATAAAAGTTCATTTGCAGTGAAATATTTTTTAAAGAATATAAGCGAAGATATGCAAATTTTATCCCACCCCCCACACACACATTTATGAAATAAGATAAGAAGCAAAATAAAATACAAACCCTGCAGCCAAAATATGAATGCAATACAAATTAGCACAACCGCAACACTTGTCATCAACAATTATCCAAACAATATGGAGAAACATGCATATACATTAAGGGTAAAAAGTAACATTCACTATCATTATTCATATTTTGTTTATAAACATAAAGGGTTTTTTAACGTTAATTAAAGCTCTTACAATTAGAAAAGAAAGTACCACTCAAATAATTATCCTGTAAAGATTCTCTGTTTTGTATCATTACTTGTATGATGTATAGATCACTTTTCAATGGATACAAGAGTTCCACGAACAACACTTGAAAGAGAAGACATACTTTTTATCCCCGTAACTTTAAATGTAGTTTCTGTATCAGAATATAACCTTAACATCTTGAGATAGATATTGTAAGAAAGTGATAGAAATTTAGATACTGATTTTATATGACGAACAGAACCATAAAATGGCCGAAAAAAGTATCTGAGCATGAAAGGAACTGAAATGTCGTGTTTTTTATGTTTCCTTATGTTGATACAGCGAGAGGTGGATAAAGAAAAATATTTGCTTTAAATACAAAATTTTCGCACTTAATGCATATTAGTCTGCAAGTGACAAAACCATCTATGCAAATAACCTGGGTGCCACTGTCCTTACAAAAGCACTGCTTAATATTAATAAAAATTTATGTAAACTGTGCCTTATATCTTTCAGGACGCTAATCCATCCAACCATGCTGCAATCCAAAGTCTTGTTCATGCGATGCGGCTGGGTATCAATATACCAGCCCCTTGCTGTGTTCCATCCGAAACAAAACCCCTCACTTTATTGTACTTTGATGAACACAACAGTCTCGTCCTCAAGAACTATCCAAATATGATTGTGGAAAAATGTGCATGTAGGTAAAAGGTAAAAGACTGCATTTAGTATCATTGTATATATTTTGTTAGTAAACATTATTTCTTACCTGATTGTACAAGTCTTAAAGAGCTTTCTCTGAAACATCTGTATTTCATGCAGTGTATTAAATTTATGTGTTGATTTGTATAAATAAATTAAAAGAATTTTTAAAATGTGGTCATACTTCTAAAAAATAGCATTCAAAATTTGTTTACCCTATGTTCGAAGCCAATAAAAAAATTAAAATATTTACAAATTCTACTTTTTTTAACAAAGTAAAAACACAAAGAGATAAGAAAAACAAAATCATTTATGTGATGTTCAAGTATCTATTGAACAAGATAAAGTGCACAAGCATTCAAATTGTTTTTGCATACAGAATTGCAGAAGTGTCGCATTTAACTGCTTGTCTCACCAAAGTAAAAATCAGGTTACAATTATTCCACTCAGTTTGTAGAGCAGTGTTATCATAGTGAAGTATATAAATAGCAATTCTTGTTATTGCCAAAATATTGAATTCATTTGCAAGCACATGAGGATTAAAATAAGCCACTGAATTTTTATATCAAAGAGAAAAGTTGGAAATTAAGGTTTTAAATAAAGTTAAATTTAAAAGACTAAACTATGTTGGCTTTTCAGGTTTCATAAAGAAAAGGAACACTGGTTGTTGTTGTTTTTATTGTTGTCATTGTGAATTTTAATAACAAATGCCTGCATTTCAAACTCCAAGAATGCTATCTCAATGATTTTAAAATTGCTCCCTATATTTTTAAAAATAATATATTTCACAGAAACTTTTCGATTTCTATTTTAAAGGATAACATAGTGTAGTTATACAATATAGATAGTGACATAAAAATATTTCATATACTGCTATTAAAAATTAAAGTAAGTAGTAAATAAACAAAAAATAGTTAAATTATTGTAGAAAAAAAAAGCTGTCACTATTACTAAAATAAAAACTATTTCTTTATGGTAATTCATTGCCAATCCAAGAGAAACAAAATTTATAGGATATTTCCATATTTTATAACACCACAAAACTGTAGAGTTAACTGTCAGGGCCTGATTGTACTCGGATCATTTTCTTAGTTAATACTGAAACCACTGTGAAATAAGTAAATTCAAGATTTTTTTTGTTGTTGCTGTTATTTTTTTAACTTATTAGTAGCTACATTTTAGAATTTCATAAGATTTCTGACTAAAAAAAATCACTAGACATTAAAAAATGTTGTTCAACTTTGGCTGCACATTAGTCTCTCTCCCTTCTCTTCCTCTTGGAGAAAAATGTATACATATTATTTTCTGAGAAGTAAACATTTATTCAATTTTATTCACAAATATTTAATTACAATATACAATTATAGTTACAAATGAAAATGTACACTAAACCACAAAGATGCATAGGATAATTGCAGGTGATATTTAGATTTCTAATTTCTCAAAAATCAATAAAGTTATCACGATAATAGAATGTTCTTAGTGCATACTGATAATCACAAATTGTTATTGAAAATAGGAATACAAAATGGCCAATATTAGAATCATATAAAACACATTAAAATAAGTAATAATTATTTCATCTCACTTTTTTAAAGTTATAAATAAAGTTGATAATTCCTCAAAATCAATGTGAGGCAATCTGTATATGAATTAGCATTTGAACTTGATACTCTCACAGAATTTTATTTCCGTAAATCAAAGTTAAAAAACAAACAGTTATTTTAGCTTACTTATAAGAGAGTTCGATATATGGAGAAGAAAATGATAATTTTTCCTGCATGAAGAAATATTTGCAAGACAAGAACCCAAAATTTTGAACAAATACATATCGATGACATATCAATCTCATTTTAAAAACTATTATCAAGGAAATATAACTTATTTTAGATATTACAGTATACAAATGTTTTATTAACTTGATATTTTTTTTAATTTGAACTTAAAGAATCTAAAATTCCGAGCTTTAACTGGATGTACTTGAATGCTGTAACATTACAACTACAGCATTCAAAGTACTTGAGAGAAATGAGAAGATACAGATGTTAAAAAGACAAAACATACTTCCGACTAAAAGAAATAATAGGAATAATTTAGTCAATGAGAGATTTTGTAGTCTCTAAATCAAAAATGAGTTGAAAGGAACCACTGATTTGGTAAAACATGGTCAAATAATTTAAAAGTAAAAATCATGAAAATTAGAAATTTAAAAAGATTCTTTCTTCGAAATATCAGTATAAGAAGAAAAAAACCCAATGAAGTCAGAAGATTTAAAAATGTTTTACAATAATGAGGAATAAATCTGAACAGTTACTAATCTTAATAAGATTTATATAAAAGAAATTTTAAATTTTCAATGCCTGTAGAACTAGTTGGGTATCCCCCTCCCTTTTTTGTAATTGTTTAAATAAAACAAAAAAAAATATTTTTTTTCAATAAATATACATTTTGAAACTTAATAAAATATGTTTTTACACTAATACACTTAAAAACTGTAAAATAAATAAACCAAAACTAAGAAATCATTTCTACTTTGTATTCAATCTTATATTATAAACAGAAAATTGAATATTAAGTAGAAATAACTAGCCAAATAAAACCATTTCTAAAAGACAAAAAAAAACACAAATTTTACTATTTAGTTAAATTCTACATATTTAATAACAACATTAAATATTATTTTGAATTATTAAAAAAGAAAAAAAAACTTTAATGAGCTATAATGAAATTTCCCCTTCTTTTGAAAGGGAAGAATGAAAATACGTCATTTATACATTATATTAAGAACATTAATTATTTATGAAGGTAAAGAATTTTTTTTTAAACTTTATTTGAGCTTCACAGCTTATTTATGATTTTAAATATTTGCAATGCAATTTATGTGCTTTCTCTACAAGAAAAGCAAATATCCTACATTTTACTTCAACATCATTACGAGTTGATGATTCAAATAAATTATTTTGCTCCAAAATAATATTCTAAAATCATTTTTAAAAATTTTCAAATTAATAATGTAACTAACCACAGACACATGCATAAATTTTCAATGCAAAATAATATTTTCTTTGAAAAATCTTTAAATGATATGAGAAGCCTGATGATATGAGAAAATGAAACAAATATTTTCTAACAATAAAAATTGCTGATTTAGCACAAGATTAAGAAAATTAAACTGGTTTTAAATTAGAAGAATATTGTTATGTTTGTCATAATGGTTTTTCAATCTACATTTCTGAACATATTATGAACTTGAAACTTAAAATAGAAATTATGTTAAAAAAGAAACTGCACAATATAGTTAATAATTTTAAAAAAGGAATATAATATTTTGATAAAGTATCAATGATCTATCAAAAATAAAACTTCCTTACAGATTCAAATATGAGACGTATATTTCAGATACTACAGTAAATATGAATCTTTTCAAGGGCAGAAACATTCAATGGCTTAAAGAAAATATAGATTTTTTCCCCCTCAGAATAATCCTATTAGTTCAAAATGGCCCATAACATTATTATGATAGCTTCTTGATATTGCACAGTATTTAGAATATCGAACAACATTGCAGTGATATCATATAAAATCTTGTACTGATAAGGAAAATACTGATTTTATCATTTGAAATTTTATACCCCATAGTATTCTCATGAAAGCAAAAACGTTTAATAAATCAACAAACATAACAAAATAAAACTATATTTACATTTTAAAACTTACATAAATTCTAAAAATATATATATTATTTACAATATAGAAATAAATTAAAAATAAAACAACAAAATAATTGCATCTTATATACAAAAAAATGTCAACTTCTATCTACAGGGTATGGTCCAACTTGAAGAAGCTAAATTGCTACTGAAGAAAAATACAATAATACTTTGGTATATGCATTATAACAAATTAACTTTGTTTGCCAGAGAAATTAATAAAAAATTGAATTTAATTTTGGTATATCTTTTTGTATTATCCTTCAACTAATAAATCACAATATTAAGCATAAAAAAATTGACATTTTTTGAATTTTTTAACTATTATATAAAAGTTATTGAAATATATATATACATATATATATACATATATATGTATATATATATTTCAATTCAAATATATATATACATATATATTTCAGTACTTAAAGTAAACACTGATAAAAAGAAGAAAAGTCAGAATTTTAAACAAGTATTCTATATTTGGTACTAGTAATAAACATGCTTCATACTGAGATGAGAGATTTTTTTGTTTTTTAAAAAAATGCATACTATTCTTTATTTTATTGCATACACTATGTGGGAGAAAGGATTTTGATAGCTAATGAATAATGAACTTATTTACAGATGCCACATGAATTCCAAAAAATAAAAATAAATTAAGAGATATTGATGCAATGCATGAAAAAACCTTAGCAGGAAACATCAACATAGTGATTTTGAAACAGGAATGATTATTTGTTACTATAGTGAAAATCTTGTACAGGAAATTCTGGATATGTAACACAAGCAATATTCCAATAAAAAGAAGCACTAGCATTTATGATAACAAGCAACTCGGCAAAATTTGACTAGCACTAAAGTTGTAAAAGTAGCTGAAAAGTGGTAGAAGATTAAAGCCCCGATACTCAAGGAGAGCCAAATGATATCAGCATAAAATTATTTATTGCAAATTCAGCAGTCTGCATGAGGTATGTAATTTCAAAAATATAGTCTTAGGAAAGAAAACTGGATCTAAATAGCTGAATAACCATCTCTATGCTACATATTACTGTTAATAATGTAAAGTAATAAATATGCACACTAACGCATAGTTATTACTCCACAGTATGGTTTAAAACTCAGTACAGGCTATTCTTATATTATGTAAATAATAAGCCCCTTTGTAATTTGATAACTCTGCATGGTTCTTCAAGCTGCTTGAAGAGAATTCTAAACATAATCTATCCAATTTTAGACAATTTAGCATTATATTGATTTAACAATGGCAGTATAATCTTCCTATCAATTAAACTAGAATTATAAACATCTAACATAAATACAGAAGAGATGAATTTATTTTTAAATAAAAAAACATAAAAAAGATCATAATATAAAGCAGAAATCTGAATGGCATTTAATAATCCTTAAAAATTTACATCTAGGTCAAAACTGTTCTTTTATCAGGTTTGTTATTGCATTCTGCTAGTCAGTTTAGATTAAACGAACCAATGATTAATGGAAAGGCTTGCAAACAAATCTGCTGCTGTTACTATATTTTTGACGGAACTATTCTATGTTAGTGTGAACTTGTAAGCACAAGAATTAGATGTGTGTGTGTATATATATATATATATATATATATATACATATGCTGAATATATATATATATACATATGCTGAATATATATATATATACATATGTAGATTTGATATATATATATTATAGATTTCCATAATATATATACTAAAAATGGTATATTTAGTAAAGATTTCAAAAATCAAACTTGTGAAATTTTCAGATAAACACAACTTAGAATTAAATTGTTTCTTCTTTTTTAAACTTAAACTGAAGAAAATGCACATAAAGATCACCTCAGATTTATATCTTTGAGCGAACACTAAAATGTGATGATATATGTTTTATATCTGCAAATAACTTGCAGTAATTAAAAACAAAATTTATAATCACAAAAGAATTAAAATCATTAACTTGAAAAATGCTTGGACCATTTCATTATATTTAATATTAGAGAGAAATCAAATTACTTTGTCTATTTTATATTTAATTTCAAAAAGTTGAAACTACATGCAAGTTGAATAATATATAAATATATCCAAATTCATTTAATTATGCTGGTGTCCATGAATTAAAAGATAAACACAAAATGCTAATTTTGTACACAAAATTAAATTGTAAGTGATTGAAAGAAAATACTTATCATATATAAGAAAAAGATTTGCCGATTACTTAATAAATATGCATATGTTTTATGATATGTGATATATAAGCATATTACATGACAGATATATATACAAGTCAAATAAGGAGATAAAAACTGAAATGGGTAAATCTGAAAAAAAAAATTACTTTTGTTTTCTCACTCTCTTGGTTCAGTAAATGATATGAATCATAAAATAAGTGAAAGTTACAACTAGAAGAATAATAGATAAATTAGTAGAAGAGTTTTAAAATCAAAGATGTTTTTAATATGATGTAAATGTAGGGAATTAAAAAAGCATTACATCATAACTGTGAAAAATATTTTATAAACATAGAAAGGAGAAATTAATAGTTCAAACAGACAAAACTATTGCAAATGAGGATCATTATATACACGTAACAGACAAAAGAATTTGTCAAATATCTGACACATGAATTGAAGGAAAGCCTGGATCTAGAATATTACATTAGAATAGTGGCTAAGACATTCAACCAAGTTTGTTTATCTGTAAATAATTTCGATGAATTCCATTAAAAGTTTCCAATAAAAAAATTATTTATGCAATATGCATGTTAAATGGGTCGATCAATAGTGAATGAATATACTGTACGTGGGAAGAACAAATTTTGTTTGATTACAGATTCAAGATTTCAGTGCATTTAACATAAATTCTGAAAAGCTTATCCTTCCATCAACTTTTTTGGAAATAGATCATTACAAAGGTAGTGGTATTCAGTTTATAAAGGTCTAATGTTAAATAGGTAATAAAATTCTTAAGATCTTTTTGCCCCTCTCTCTTAAAACCATAATTTGGTATATTTTCTTTTCTGTACAGTTTCATAACTTAGTATTTTTTAAGTTAGTTAATGTTATATTTATGCCTTTATTTACATAAATCTAATATAGATTTTTTTTTCTTTCAAAATTTTGCTGCCCTTTAATTTATGGACACATACATAAAATTAACATTTTTATACATTATAAAGAATATGAAATAAAAATTACCATTAATCATTTAAAAACTGTAGAATATCAATTAAAGTTCCATTATTGTTTCTATAATTTAAATAAGTTTTTAAAACATCAAGCTAAAATAAAATGGGAAAATTTTATTTTTAACAAAATAAATACAAATATAAAATTTTATGGAAAAAAACAAGTCTAATATTTTACATCATTTATTATAAAAATATGAAATTTAAAATAAACCTTAAAAGTACAAAACAACAATTTAGAATGCAATTACATTATCTGCAATAAATGAGAGTCAAATATACAAAATATTACTTAGGATAAAATGCAATAAAATAACATCACAAAATTTTAGCATAAATTATATCCCATTGTAATTTTACAAGAAAAAATATACTTAAATGTAGCATATGTTTCAATGAAAGCTTTATATATATATGAAGTAAAAGCAATTAAAGACTAAATTTCACAGTTTCAAATATAAAATATTCAATACTACTACTACGTTTTAAAATAATTAATATCTTATTACATCATTCATTATTAAATATAGAATATTCATTCAGTCTTACAGCACAAAACAATAATTTAGAATGTAATTATACTAAACAATATCTGTGATAATTGATAGAGAAACAGACTAAGTATTATCTCAAAGAAAAAGTGAAAAATTTAAATATTTTTGAAGAAATAGTATTATATTGATACTTTACAGCAAAATTAACACATTTATTAAGTACAACCAGCTAAAGAATAAATTTCATAGTTTTAGATACAAAATGCAAAATACGGCAATTAATTAAAGCTAATGAATGCAATAAAAATCAAAATATACATACAATTAACAAAGTGCTCAACAAATATATATATCTTGACACATAAAAGTCACTTTTCCATCAAAACATTCTTAATAACTTAAACAAAATTCACACAAAACTAGGAAACATCAAATAAAAATCTTTCAGAATCAACAAAATATCACAGATATCGAACTTTCCTCTAACAAATATAATTATCCAATTCAGTTTTAAATAGAAAAGAAAATATTTATCACATCAGAAAGCATTGTTTCTTCTCCAAATTAAATCTGCAATGGCAGCCTAGGCAATCGAACACATAAACTGCTACTTGTTCTGTCAATGTACATTCGAGAACGCAAACTAATGAGACTAAATTCCGTTACACCTCTACAGTCTTCAACTTTCAAGGCTTTAAGCTGCCTGCAGTATTCTCCAACTAGCCTATAAAAAATAATCAAGAAAGGTCTTTCAAAATAAAAAAAATTGAAGTTCAAGAATGAATTAACTTGATATATATAATAAATTAAAGGTCATACTTTTCCAATAATGTAGTATTCTTTACAATAATTTCAAATTATTAAAAAATACATAAAAATTTATATAATACAAATTTTTCATTAACATTTTAAATTGAGACATCTTTTTAGAATTAATTTACCTACTATTAAGGAATATTTCATTTAAAAAAATGGATAACAAAGCCTGCTCAAATTAAAATGATATCCACTTAAAAAAAATTATAGCAATATGTCTCTTTTGTGTATTCTGCAATTTTTTAACAATATTATCCCAAATGAATGAATCCTATGTTGGAAAATAAATTCTTGCTTTTTACAATAAAATTTTTAATATATTGCATAAACAAGTTAAATTTTAACTTGATAAATCATATGTTAAGTGTAAAAATAAAACAATGGCATTAAAGCTACAGCAAAATTTCTTCTATTACCATGACCTTTGTTTCATTTTTTTTATTACCATTTATTCTATTTTTTTCTCCGATTTAATTTTTTCAAAAAAGGAATTGTATCTAAAAGCCGCCTTTAATCCCAACTGGTTTACAGAGACCAATGCTCATTGAAATGTTCAATTCAATATTTTATGTAACATGGTCTCTTAATAAGTCTATCAGAAAATACTTTAAAAGTTTAAATTTTCATAATTACATAATTTATATTAGTATTGAAACCTTACACCATTCTGTTCTGTGTGCTATAAATTTTTTTAATTTCCTGTCAGGTCCCATAACATTTGAATTTTAAATTGAAATGGAAGTGATTAAATTTCAACTATTCTTGCTGAAACCAATACTGTTTTGTTTTTGTTTTTTAATATATGTACAAAAAAAACAGAATCTTTCTGCATGAAATCATAAGTGCAATACTGAATTTTTTTTTATATAATTTATATAATATCTCAAAGAATTTTTAAATAAAAATTTATTTGACTCGTCATAATATTCAGTTTTGAACTACACTTTAAAAAAGATTTAGATTATGTAAATATTTTATTTGTTTTAGTCAATATCTGTACTTCTAAAAAAAATCTAAATTTTATACAGTTCTTTAGTTATGAGAATCATATTCAGAAAATTAAAAAATAAAATAATAATTAATAAATAAATAAAATAATTTTAAATTTAAAAAAAGTTTCTGTCTTCTGACACCAAATCTGACAAAGTTATGAAGTTCTGAATATCATTTTTTGAGCTAGCAACAATTTCTTAATTTTTGGCTAATCACTCTTAAGGATACTCAAGGTGCTGATTGTTGTATCATTTTGTGATCTGATTGTTGTGGAATCATTTCATTTTTATATATTATCATTTATTTTCATATCATTTTTATAAGATAATAATATTCAAATTTTCATAATTCACACAGTTTTAGTCTCAACAGAGTGGACATTTTTCTTAAATTAAAAAGATTAAATGTTTCAAGAATATTTTACTAAATATGAGTAGACCCTCAGTCCTTATAAAAATATAAAATTCAGCAGAGCATTTAATGACTCAAACTGCATAAAATAATATTCCTTAATTCACTTAAATTATTTTTCCTATTAGCTGTATATACTTAATTAGAAGTAATACTTAATTAGTTGATAGGACTTGATTAGAGAAGGCATCCTGTATATACTGCTATGGAACTTCCTCTACAAAATCCATAAAGTCAACAGATTTGCTTAGCAGGTGTATGGCGATACTGTTAAAGGGCCTCAATAACAAATAGGGATGTTTATCAGTACAAAGACACGAATACATAAATGACAAATACAAGGCTGAGACATACACAAGCAACACACAATACCACTTACAACAAGCAGCAGCCCATAAGTAGTAAACAACTCCAACACTACAAAAAGAAGCTAAACAGAACTCAGCAGGAGGGAATCTATGTACCTGTTCACTAAGGTCTCTTCAAAAGCCTGCTACTCTCCACTGGCCCTTGCTTCAGTTGTATCTGACTGCCGACTCACTACCATACACTGGTTAATCCATACACGGCTCAATGTTGCTTCACCACTAAACTCCAAGATTCGGTGCACAGTTCAATTCACAATCCACTAATCACTTGAGCTCTTCTCAATGTTTGTGCTTTATTGAACTGATGCAACTAATTCGTTGTTGACTCACTGTACGATACATAATACCATTGACTTCAGCTTGGACTGCCAGCCTTTTATAGCTTCTGGAGCAGGGCACAGAACATTCTCATACAATCAAGCATAACTTGCTTCCTAGGGGTGATGTCGCCAAAATTCCTGAAGATCCCAACATCACCCATTTTATTGCCAAAATCTTCAAATACATCACCAAACTGCCAAGTTTGTTGCCAAACCCAGGAGTCATTAATCAGATAAGCATTCAATAGAGCTATTCGTAAAACGGTCCTCCTACGATGGAACTGACTGCACTGGGAAACAACATTACAAATTCGTAACAATACAAATAATATTTGCCAGAAATACCATAGGATTAATAAGATGTTTTAAAAGTTCATAAAACCCTTTTTCTTACATTTATTTTTTTTTAAAAATATCATGTTTCATTTTTATTTCAATTCTTACAGACATGTGTTAAAAATTGCACTTTTCTAGATTTAGTTTGCAGTAAGAATTAACTTAATCTTTTGATTTGAACTTCTGTCAATATTGACAACAAACATATTGATAAAAACTATTTTTTCGCATGCATGTGTTGAAATGAATTATTGGAATATATTTTTTAAAAATTAATTAAAAATAGAAACTTAATTTATACATTAAAAAATTGCTTGAAAAGATTTATTTATTGAATTTTAAGATAAATTCAAAAATTATTTTTGTACTATAATATTTTCTGATGTTATAAGGGAAAAAAAGCAAATATTTTGCTTAATTTTAATAAATTTAAATTTCAAAAAAAATCACTCCAAGATACACATCTCTATACTCAAAAGTATATATGTGCGAAGTTTGGTAGCTTCAGATCAAATGGTAAGCCCGTAGGGTCCCAACACACACATTCATCTTTATTACAAGTAAAAACATAGACTTATAGCAAAATAAAATTTGATAGCAATAAATAACAAAAGTTCTCATCGCTTCCTGAATATTATACATCATGATGCATTTATTTAAAATCATTTCCTTTGAGCTACGCATTTTAATATCATCCAAGAGTACAATAAAACTTTCATTGTTGGCTACAGAATTTAATATAGCACAAAAGTCTTAACAGAAAATACTCAAATAAGAAACAGAAGTTTATATATTAATTATAAAATAAAAAGCTTTCATACAGACTATTTCTTAATATAAACATACCTGATGCCATAATCAGTTATTCTCCAACAACCTGCCAAATTCAAATTTTCAAGACAATTTAGTTTATGAGCAATAACCACTAGGCTCTTATCCGTGATTCCATAAATACGAGATACTGATAAGCTTTTTAATCTGCAAGAAAAAAATAGTTATATTTAAAAAAAAATGTTGAACCTCATTATAATTATTAAAAAATGCAATAAAGTTAAAATTATGTATATCAAAATCAGCAATAAGAAGGAAAAAAAATGAACACAGGAAAATAAACTAAGAACTTGAAAACAAATTCTACCCACCAAAATAAGCAAGAATATGCCATATTATCAAAAGCTAAGTATTCCCTTAATAATAGATTTTACCAGAATTTTGAGCTATATACATTAAAGCAAATACTAACTCCTTGCAATTTACATTTTGCCATTAAGAAACCTGCAAAAAACATAAATAAAAACTTAACATATAAAAAATTCTAGAAAAATGCCTTCAGTATGTATATATTAAAAAATAAACTTTCTGCAACAAAATAGATTTAGGTAAAGAAAATCAACTGAACAGCAGATTAGAATTTTTTTAGAAAATAGTAAAACTTTATTAATTACATCATAAAAAATGCATGCACGAAAAAAAATTTAAAGCTTTACCTTATAATTTTTTTAAATTTTTTTATGAAACTAAAAGAAAAAAAATTTCAACTGTTTTAGAAAAATTTTAAATATATTTTAAATATACTTATGTAAAGTATGCACTATTATTTAAATATATATCAATGAATATTTAAAATTTTAATAGAAAACTACTTTTCTATAAACTTTAGAAAATTTTAGCAGTAATTTAGAAATTCAATGAATAATTATAGAAACGAAATATCACTAAAATGAGAAAAAAATACATATTTTACATATATGTGATAAATTCTTCCATTAAATGCAACTGTTTAATCATATTTTAAATGATATCCATCTTCTTATTGCTTTAGTTTTAAAATCAACAACATTTGGATAGAAAATAATCCTACAGTTAAATCCAATAAAAAAAATGTTTTCCCATGTTCAAACAGGCCTTAATAACAATGTTTAAAGAAATAGAATATTACATTCAGGCCTTTTCACACCTTATAAATTTTAATTCTGCATTTTATTCTTACCTTTCAAGTGTTAAAAAGGTAATATTGTATCATTTCTGTGACCATAATACAGAAGTTAATTTACAAGCACATGAATAAAATTTAAATAATGTGCTTTAAACTATGAATAAAGATGGACTATTTTAACTCTTTAATATCATATCAATATTATCAAATTATAACTTTTCAAACTTGTAAGATTACATTAAATCATTCAAAAATGCTATAGTTCAATACAAAAAATCGACTTAATCCAAACACTCCTCAAATATTCGGCAGATTCTAAATTGAATTTGTAAGAAAACATATTTCTGAATGAAAAGTAAGTGAAAAAACACTAAAGGGGTAAAAAAGAGAGAGAGAGAGAGAGATACAGAGAGAGAGAGAGAGAGAGAGATACAGAGACCAAGTAGATTTGTTCATAAGTATATTTGTTCATATATAAACCAACTAAACTTTTAAATATATTATATTATATATTATCATAACTATTACTAATAACTTATATTACAGAACTAATTACTGAAGTAACTATACTAAATACTGATTAAAACCATAAACTGTTATTAATAGTATACTATAATCCAATATTAATATTTAGTAAATTAATAAGTCATGATTAATAATCATTACGTTTTTATTTACTATGTACAAACAGCAAATATTTCATTAACATTTAATTTTTATTAAAAAAATGTAACATAAAATGAACAACTACATTTGATTTTGATTTTTTTACTTAAATTATCTAGCATCTTTGTTTGCTTTATGGCAATATTTTAATAAATTAAATTGACCTTTTAATACACATTTTTATCAAAAGACTTAAAATTTATATATTTTATTTGAAGTTTTAATCAAATAATTCTCAGTCTAAAAAAATTCAAAACTAGACCAGCCTAGATGGGCAAGACCTAAAATTGCATTTCTGCTTTAACCAGATTTCCATAAAGTTAAAAAATCTATAGAATAAAATTCTAGCATGTATTTACCTTTTTAACAGCTTCTCGCTAGAAATTTGTGGCAAATCAAAAACCACAGTACAAACATGTGCTACAAAAATTATGGCAACTTCTGAGGTTGCTTTTGTAAGAATTCATGTTTTTTCCTCATAAAAATTGAGGAAAAGATACTGGTGTAAGTGACAGAAATAAAGCATAATTTTGAATGGACATGTTTTCTAATAACAATTATTTGATTTTCAAAATACTAGCATATTACCACAGTACCGTCCATAAATTTTACAGCAAATTAGACAAAACAAAGGAAAAATCAGCACTTTTTTTTAAAAAAATAAAAAGAACAGGGATTATTTTTCACATTCATATAGTTACAAATATTTAATAGCATTTGCATTTGTTGACGTCAATATATTCATTTCTAAAAAATCTAATAATTTCTAAATTTCTAAATGAGGAAAAATATCAAGATCAATAATCCTGCATAGTTGAAAATAGAATTTTTAGATTATTTCAAATGGATATGAAAAGTTAGAATAATAAAAACTGCAAATGCATGATACAAGATGTGTTCAGTCGAAATTATTTAATATTATTAAAATAAAATCTAATAACAACCAAAATGTAATAAAAAATACAAACTATTGATGGAATTAATTTTGATCATATTTTTGGAACTAAATAATACGATCAATTTAACATTAATTTTCAGATAAATACTAAATTTTGAGCAATAGGGGAAATATTTATGAATGCGCTACTTTCATATTTTAAAAAAAAAAAAGAATTATATATATATGTTTAAAAATTTAACAAAAAGAAATTCAAAACAAACAAGAAAATACAAAAGTACTATACAGAGTTGAGTATTTTCAATATGTAATGCAAATGATTTTTCATCTATATCGACAATAGAAAATAATAAAATATAGAAAAACAATATGCACAACACAATGAAATGTATTAATAACATATTTCAATCAAAGATACTCAAACTTCAAATAATAATTAATACTAACATAAATTCCTATAAAAATGACAGTCTATGTTCATTTTCTCTTATATGCATATGAGCATAATGTAGCTCATGCTTAAAAATTAGTTTTAAAAATTAGCGCCCAATAAAAAAAATATTTACCTTGGACAATTGAGCACCAGTTCACAAACTGCTTCATCAGTCACCTCCCAACAGCTAGTTAAGTCGATGAATTCAAGATTATGACAGTTAAGGGCTATAGAAACTACAGCTCCAGAACTAAGCCAGTGGCAGTTGCTCAAATCCAATACTTTCAGTTCAGATGCATTATTTGCTAATACTTGCAGTGAGCTGTTGGAGACTGAAATGCAACTGCTGATATTCAAATGAAGAAGATTTTTGTTAGATTCCAAAACAGGATTCAAAGTGCTGCTATTCAGCCATTTGCAATAGCTCAAGTCAATAATCCTCAAGCAGTGAGAATCTTTGGTATAAATTCTGAAAGCCTCTAAGGTCATAGAACGTGAAACCTGTGAAAAATCTAGAATTCTATTTACTTTGAAATATTCAGAGACCAGGAATTTCATTTCCTTATTGACAGCTCTCAAGTTAAACAAGTCTCGAGGGCTCAGTCTGGTAAACACGTGACAAAAAAGAACATCAACCCATGGTATTTTTAGCAGGAGAGGAGCCGCATCATTATCATTTGCCATTTCTGTAGAAAATAATAAGTAACAAATTATATATATATATTTGTTATCTAAAAAAATAACTTTGCAATTAAATATGGCATAATATTTAGACAAACCTGTACTTATTTCTCATGATGCTGAAAAATATGTATGATTAACAATTTAATATGTAAACTAAAATAAGAGAACAATGAAAATAACACTCATTCTATAATCAGCTCAGCACAAAAGATTTTGATCATTACAATTATATATAATGTATGATTAATGAACTTAAAGAATGAAATATTCTCAATTTAACAAAATTAAATAAATGTTTATCACCTCTAAAAATATAATAGAATACAAGTAAAATCTACATGAAATTAATAGAGATAGAACACAGGCATGTATGTACAAAGTTTTACTAATAAGCAGTTCAATTCAGGTAATTAATAGTAAATTACTTTACAAACAGCTAAAATAATAATTAAATAGCAATTGTTCAATGCATCAGAAATATTTAGTATATTACATTAAATATTAGCTAACAGGAAAAATATCAATGAGAATTCTTAATATCTATAGTTAGCAAACCATAAAAATATAAATACAAAAAAACTTAAACAAAGCACCTAGAGAAACAGTAAAAAAATTTCTCTGGTTAATAAACATTTGCACAATTTTTCTGATTTACGACTACTAATTATATTAGTTTCCTGGCATTTTTTTTACTCAGAATCACTGTATGAGTACAATAAACATTATCAAGTACTTTTGCAAATTATTTAATATAAAAAATATAATTTTTAAAAAATGGAAAGTACATTCTAAAAAACTATTAAAATGGCATATTGCATTTCTTATATGGAAAAAAAAAATACTGGAAATTTTAACAAAATATTCTGTTTTTAAAACTGTATAAGAATTCCAAGAAATATTAAAACTATTCTTTTAACATTAAATCCAAATACAAGTTAAATTGTTAACAGTAAACGTTTTAATGATCTTCACTCAAAATCAAAATAGTTCAATAATTAATTAGTGTTCTTTGCAAAATTACATGTTGAAACATAAATATAAAAATACTGTGATTATATGCACCCAATAATATATATTTTAGCAAGAATTTAAACAAAAGAAATGGCTGAAATATTACTTCAAATCTTTTTCTTTCAATGAATCAAAAAATTACTTCCTTTAATTAAAAATTTATACTTTTACAAATGATTAAGTTTTTTAATACATTTATTATTAAAAATCACACTAAAATGCAAAACACTAATTTAATTATAATTCAACCAACAGATGCTTGCTTATCACAATTATAATGCAAAAATTTCTAATATTAATTGTGTAAATAATTAGGTAAATTACAAAATTGAAATATTAATTATTACAGTACAAATAATAAATTATTTAAAATAACCAGTCCTGCTTTATGTGAATTTAAAAAATTTTAAATCATCTTTTTGCAAACCCTTGACGCTATCAATTTTTTCCTCAATTCTAACTCTCTTTCTCGGTTTCCACAAGATTTTTTTCTTTCAATTTTTTCTTTCCCTTTTTTTCTAAAAATTTGCTTGATTCTCTTATTTCTTTCACTTCTTCTCTTTATGCTATTCATAGTTGATTAAAAAATTCCTCACACTTAAAACTCAATTGTTTTTATAACTTTTTTTCTTACTATTTGCTTGAATGAAGTCGTAAACAATCCTTCTGACAATGAGACTTAGTTCTTTCACATTCTCCCATAAACAAGTGTTAATTGAAAATTTTCTCTCCACATTACTGCTATCATGTAAAAGTATCATTATCATCTTCAAAAAAGATATGTCATCATTGGAAGGTTTTGAACTGAAAACAGGTTGTACCCAATTTTATTAATTTTCACAGTTCTTTGAAAAGTGCAAACCGGCCTTTCCAAAATTTCATTAGGGTTGCTGGTAGCAATATCCATTAGCTTATTACTCTTCTTATAGCAATGAAATTACAAAAGGTCACCATATCCCTGAAATAAAGCTGCCCTTGGTTACTGTTCCTTTGATCATTTCAGCAACATTAGGCTTTGAATATACAGAGATGATAGCATGAAATCACCAATCACATGCATGTCTGGCACAGAAATGCATGTCCATAGTTTCCCTGCCTTTTCCAAACACTATTTTCAAAGATTTAATAGCTGCCATCACAGAATGAATTCCATGTTCTTCATTATCATGATAATCATTACTTGTACTATCTGATATTTTAACTCAAATCACTTAGAGTTGGAATCCCCTATGTGAGAACATTTAAATCACAAGTTCACATAATTTTCAGTCATCTGAAATAGGAGAAAAATGTTACTTTCTATAAGAATTTTCAATCACAAATTCCTCATCTCTGATCATCAAAAAGTCACATTTTATTAAAAAAAAAAACTTTTAAATGATCATATAATTCTTATATCACATAGTTGAGCTTTGCTTATGCAATTGACAGAGAAAAATTCTACTCTTATATTCTGTAATTTTAAATTCACAAAATGGATTGTGCAATGATCAATAAATAAAATAGTCTTTCATTGTGAGTGCATTTATCTATTCCACTTGCGAAGGTATTTTTCAAAAATTGTCCTCTCATCCACAATTTTTTGGTTTGAGGCATATTCTGTAAAAAAACTTTTCATATTCTTGAAACATGAATTTTTTAATTTTGTCAACAATTAATGATGCTGAATTTTTGGATTTCCTAACAATTAATGATGTTAACTTTTCACTCCCATCTGAAATGATGCATAACAAAACTGTCAACTGCAGTGTCAATAATTTCCCATCATCCAACTTTCACCATTTACTGAAAAAGTCTTATCAAGAAGATTGTAAAACAATCCTGAATCGAAAATGTCTTTATTAGAATGTTGTTATTAAGTTGTATTATTTTTTCAGTGCATCATATCATATATATCTTTATTTCAGAACTCCAATTTGACGTTCTTTTTCATAACAATCAAAATCACATTCTCCAACGTTAGTTGCCCAGTCATCAGTAGCATTTCTTACCAATATACAGTAGGGGCCAAAATTGTGGACACTTTTGAAAATCTTTATGTTTTCTAACTTTGTATGCTTATAGATAATGTTATATTTCACAAAATGCAAACTCTTACATATCCTTTTATAGAGAATGTAATGTTGATTTAAATACAAAACCAAAATTCAAATACTTGTAATACAAAAAAAAAAGTTATTTTTACTTTAAGCTGAATAACAAACACAGTGATGAAGTGTATTGTAATTTGTAACTTTCTTGACAAATCATTGTTCTTGTTCTTGGAACTAATCAAATGCTAATAACTGCTAGCATAAGCTGCCATCATGTTTAAAGTTGAAAAAAGTCATTATTATGGGGGGTTTTTTCTGTAGAAGGAAAACTGTTGTTTTTCAGTGCAATCAAGTTAAACATGAATTCAAGTTAATCAATTAGAAATTTTATTAAACTTTTTAATATTTAGTTGGAGTTTTTGTAAGTATTTCTAATGTTTAGTCATGAAACAATGACATCAAATAAAAGAATAGATTGGACACCTAGAAAGAGGACTAAAATTATTGTGTTGCATGAATGTCTTTCCTATGATGAAATTGTAAGACAAGTGGATGATTCCATGACTACATCTGAAATCAGAAAGTTTTGTTTTCGATATTAGGGGACAAATTCAATAAAAAACAAAGCAGGAAATGGCTGAAAAAAGTGCACCACATCTGTTGATAACAGAAGAATGAAAAGACTATGTTTACAAGATAGAAAAATATCATCAGCTTCCATAAAAAGTCAATTGAATGATGCTGGCATTCATGTCAATTCAAGAACAATCAGGAGAAGATTTTTAGATATTGGACAAAGAGGTAGAATTCAACAAAAAAAGCCTTATCTCAATTTGCAGCATAGTATAAAGAGATTACAGTGGGCAAAGGATATGCTGTAATGAAACAAAGATACTGTTATTTGGTAGAGATGGTAAAAATACGTAAGACATAGAATTGGCGAAGAGCTACATTCTGACTGCATTCAGAGAACTATGAAGAACTCAATTAGTTTTATGATTTGATCAAGCATGTCAGTAAATGGTATTGATCTCCTTCTTATTATCGATGTGATATTAAATGCAAGAAAATACAATGACACTAATCTAGAGCCAAACCCTGCACCTTCCACCAATGTTCTCTTTTCCAACAAATCATCATTTATTTTTTAGCAGGATTCATCTCCTTGTCACAAAGCAAAAATATCGAAAGAGTTGCTCAGTACAAAAAGTATTAAATTGTTATCATGGTCAGGAAACAGTCATGACCTCAAAACTATTGAGAACTTATGGCACCGTTCTTGTATATATGAAGCACTCATCAAACAAAATAGAATTAATTGAGACTATAATTGCTTCCTGGCATCATGCAATAACGAAGGAAAAGCTTAGAACTCCCTTTAGCTCAATGAAACATCAGTGTGAAGCTGTAATAAAAAATAATGGCTGCCCTACTAAGTAATGATAACTCATTGCAATCATCAGCATCTAATGTATCACGATAATTATTGCTGCTCAATTTTTTGTATTGCAAACACTTGAATTTTGCTTTTTGCATTGAAATCAGCATTGAATTCTTTTTAAATGATATGTAAGAATTTGCATTTTGTGAAATGTAAACTTTTCTATAAGCGTACAAAGTTAAAAAATATAAAAATTTTCAAAAGTGTCCACAATTTTGGCCACCACTGTGTAACTTAATCTTAACAAATTACTGAAGGCCACATAATTCCAAAGAAATTTAACCAGTTAAAATAAATATTTTCAAACATTATTCAAAATTATTTAAGACATTTATTACCAATTAAATATATAAAGGATTTTTTTTTAAATTACAAAATAAAATTTTATTGATCAAATTTATTAAGACTATTTATAGACATTCAGAATTTTGTTTCATTACATGATAAGCACTTTTGCTTTTTCTTAAGTCATCATTACTCAATTTAACATAAACCATTATATTCCTTTTTGTAAGAGGGGCAATTCCAATGTTTTTGTATTCATGCTGTAACAAGATTTTTTTTTTTCCTTCTAATTATACTAAAAATACTTTCACTATCCACACTGCCATAAGCAAAAATTCAGGAAAAGAGAATTTTCATCATATTTTTACACTGGAGGAACATTATGTACAGGGAAGAAACAATAAAATGAGTTGTCAGTCTACACTGTGACACAAGAGCAAAAAAATAAATTTTCCTCTTCAGTGATTTTACTATGAAATTCTAAATAGGGATTTCTTAGATATGGAGTGACTTAGGCAAGGCAATCTTAAGAATATCTTTGAAAAAGATGCATAAATGTTAAGGATTTTTATTTATTTATTTGCCTACGGTGCAGAAATAACACAGCCAGAAATTTTATTAAGTGCATGTTAAAAAGATATTTCTTAAATAAAAGAGTAGAATTTGGATTAGGAAATAAAAGAACATTTTAGAATGAAGTTAACATGGGATAATTTAAGATAAAAATTAGAAAATTAATTAGGATTTAAATTAGATTAAGAAATATCTTTACATACATCTATAGGGGGGAGGCTTCTGTAGTTCTCCATAGTTTTTCATTATATATATATATTTCATCTATAATTCTGTAGTTTTCACCCAACTCCTGTGGCTGTCAGAGGGCATGGTCATAACGTTTAATTGATATCAACTTTTTAAAATGCCAAAATTAGAATTTTTTAAAATCTTTTCAATTTTTACTATATAATGACATTTATGAAACTAAATGGTATCTATGTTTCCAAATAAAACAAAAAAATAAATTTATCTCAAAAAAACTAAACACAAGGAATTACAAATATATTTTTTAAATGTGAATTTTTTAACTTGCCATAAAAATAATTTACACATTCCTGTATATATATATATATATATATATAATTTTACCAGGGGTTCGTTTGGATAGTGGAAGTTATATGGTGTGGAGAATGCTCAATCAGCAGGCGGTAGTAGGAACAGAAACAACGACGTTTATTTACACGAAGACACACAGGACAGCACAAAAACGACAACTACATACAGCAAAGAAGACGATTATCTTCAGCCAAGATGTGCAGCATACAACCAGACTCTACTGCAGA
Organism: Argiope aurantia; assembly: GCA_026543865.1. Classification (NCBI taxonomy): domain Eukaryota; kingdom Metazoa; phylum Arthropoda; class Arachnida; order Araneae; family Araneidae; genus Argiope; species Argiope aurantia. The sequence continues at coordinate 83,031 of JAPMOR010108256.1, read as the reverse complement.
CAGTAGCGCACAGCTTAGTTCAGCACTAGCTTGACTCCGTCGCTGCTCTGCTAATCCCTGGAAGACCAGTTCTTCACCGTCGATTTCGACTACTCTGCTCTGTCGCTTCCGACTACTACTTCTATCTCGACTACTAACTACTCTTCACCGGCGCTCCCAACTACTCTTCTTCAACTCCCCTGACCACGACTCCTCTAGCAGCACAGACTGGCTCCTTTTATAGGTCTCGGGAGGTGGGGCTAGAAGCCTCTCAACCAATCATGAACGTACGAGGCGCATCTCGGTTCCTACTGGACATATCGGGAAAATTCTCATTGTTTCGGGTATAATCTATTTTGGTGCCAAAGTCGCCAAGCTCCGGGACCTCAGACGGGCCACCCGGACTCCGTCCATTACCAATGACTTTAAAACAGTCTTTCCGATGATGGAACAAACTATGCTGGGAAGCCGAATTGCAGGTTTGTAACAATATATATATATATATATATGTAATGATATTTTAACTCTAATTTCAATTTAATTAATTTTCAAGATTTTATCTTAATTTAGCCCATAGTAACTTTATTCTAAAATATTCTCTTATTTGGTGATCCAATTCCACTGTCTCTACTTAATTAATTCAAGAGAAGCTTTATAAAATTGCTGACTCGACTAAATGCCGATACTTTCACACGCTCGGCATGAAGGGGTAAAAAACTGTCCAAGCACATTCTTTCTTAAAAGATCCCTGTGTTTCCCTTACATGTGATTGGCATGCGTCAGAAATCAATATCAGAATCTTAATAATGTATTAGCACTATAAAATAATATTTTCCCTATCCATATCTCCATAAGACGAGGGATAATTTATTTCTCGCTTCTTCCCCACTTCTGTTTTTGCAATGCGCTGTGGCGGACGCGCAATGTCAGCGCGTTTGCTTGTAAATAATTTTGCTTTCCCGATGGATATTAAAATTAATTTAAAAATGTAAAAAGTCTCTTCACTGTCTTCAAACTGCATTTCTGCTTCACAACAAATAATGTTACATATATATATACAATTACATGTATATTATGTCTTTTAATATAGCTACAATCAACTGGTCAAGAACACATAATATAAAAAAGAATAAAAAAGGAATAAAATCCAAAATAAAAAACTTAGTATGAACTTATTACCTATACTGTAATGAATTTAACACTCATGCCTGTTCTCCAAAAACAAGAGATTGTTTTATGAAACTTAAACTTTTGTAAAACAATTTTATGCAGCATCTGAAAAAGTATGTAAAATTTATATTAAACCAGTGCAAACAAACTGTTGCTAATTTATATTTGAAACACATGCATAATGAACCTCAGCTCATCCATTCAAGGTTTTATACCATAAATCGAATCTTTCTTTAGGATATCTAAAGAAAGAATAATATTTATAATATTACTTATTTAGCACAGTAAATGTATGCTAAATTAACTTTCCAGATACAAAAACAATGGAAAAGGACATAAAAAAACATATATGCCCATAAAAGATTTTTTTTAATTATTCAAAATATTTTTAGAAAATTATATATATATATATATATATATATATATACACACACACACAATAAACTAACAAGTAAAATGTTTTAAAGATATAAAATTAAATTTTAAATACTATTGTTGTTGTTTCAAATGGCTCTTGTTTAGACAAGCCCACTGATTTTAAGAAGTGATTTGTGGTTTTAAGCCTAGGGTACATCTCTTGTTTTTTCAGTAGCGCCATCTAGGACCAAGAGAACACTAACTACACACACGTCACAACCCTTCTTACAGGACAGAGTTTTAGTTGTAGGGTGTAAAATGCTGCCTAATAATACTATATAATAACTTTTGTAAAAGTGAAGCTGAGTTATTTTACATTCAGTGTTTCTGATAAGAGGTTGACATGAATCTACATGAGGTATTAAGATTAATTCACTTTCAATTTTTATCTTCATTTATTTTCACATCAGTTATTACAAAACCTTTTAAACTTTCTAATTTCTTCTGACAAAAATTTATTCAATAATACTTTAACAAACTACTATATAATGTTTAGATATAATTTTCTTTAAAGTAAAATTATGCAGTAAAACTTACAGGATAAGTTTATGTCAAAACACTTTCTGACATAAAAATTATCTAATTTAAATAAAGAAAAAGTTTTAGTATTTATCAATATGTTCACAAATATTAAACATTAAATTTTAAAGACACATAATATCGTACTAATTAACATTTAAATAATTAATAATCTATAAACAACAAGGACCTTTGAAGGGATTTTTAGTGTTTTTTTTTTGTTTGTTTTGTTTACCAACTTTTTATAATCTATTTCCAATATACATTTGAAGATTTCTGCTAAAATATATAAATTAAAAAAAACTCACTATAATATGGCTATGTTTTTATCATTTAAATGCCATATGTTAAAATAAAATTATAATAACATCATTTTTTTAAATGTTCAATAAAGCACTTTGCCAAAATTTTTTTAAAAATCAAACTCATTACTATACAAGTATAACATGATTTTTAGCTACATCAATAATAAATTTATGACGTAACTTACAGTTCTGACGTAACTTAACTGTTATAAAATGTTATCTATATTACTGCAAAACAGTAGACGAATAAAGCAATTTACATTGCAGATACCAATCTACAATAAGAATGAACGCAATAGATATTATAATATATTGCAGATATATTCTTACATGATTTGGTTTAGATATCATAAATAATATTATATGTTAATATATTATAAAAATTGTTCCTATATGTTTTGCTATCGATATCATAAATAATATTACAATAGTAATCCAAATTGCATTACGGCTAAAATTACGTTACACAAAAACGATAAAATAACTTTAGTTTAAAAAGATAATGAATAGTTATCAATGATTTTAATCCATCATATATATAAATTTCAAAACAAATATTTAAAATTTTATATGGCAGAAATTTAATGGCGAAGTTATAAAAAATTTTCACAATACTTAAAATGAGAAGAAAAAAATGCTTCTAGCTTTCATTAGGAAAAGAATTTCTTTTAATAAAAATACTACGATCTTTTAACAGAGCAGCGTTAAAGTTTAAAAAGAACTCACTTTAAGATGTCAGTTTTCAGTAAAAAAGCAAAATAATATTTACTACACAAAGAATTACTAGAAGTTGCCAAACATATAGAGATTTTCAGGAAATTAAGCAAGCATGTGACCTAACAATTCGGCTGTCGCGCTAGAGGAATACTGTAGCGCAGAATATTTTACGAGCGGTTATTACGTAACCAATATCAAAAAGTCACAAATACCAGTGATCAATACTTTTTAAAAAGGGGTGTGATTCATATTCTTAATACGATCTTACTGTTGATATTTCGATTACAATTTTTGGATCACGATAGAAAGTAACAATCGATACGATATCACTGATATTTAACGGAGTGGTGACTTTACTGGAAAGTAACAATCGATACCATCTATCCAATGAAAGCTCCCGAACAAGACAGAAAATGAGAAACCTGTGAATGGATTGAAAAGTGAACGTACCGGTTATTGGAAGTATCGTATCATTGAATTGCATATCACTGAAATCTATCGGAGCGGTGAATTCACTGGAAAGTGTGAAGTCACCGCTCCACTTCCGATATTCGCATTTGATGCACTATTCCATACAAATCATTTTTAATTGCTGTGACTTGACTTTGCATATACTCCGTTTACTGCTGGCGCCATCTATTGGTAGAATATAGAACTAAATTAAACAATTTAAATAAACGACATATGTATTTAATCCAAATTTTTCAGAAAATGGTTTACTCCAATAAAGAAATTAAATAAATAGTTTTGAAAAAAAATCAAATTTAAGAAGTAAGCTGAAATAGATAAATTAATTCAATCACACGTTACTTAAATTAGTAAATTAGTAATTACAATTAATAAATTTTATATTTAATATTAAGTAATAAATTTTAATTAATAATATGATTGAAATAACAGATATTTGGAACAAATATTTAAAAATAACAATAGCAAAATTATTTGTTATTCAAAAAATCGTGGATTATGCATCTCTACTTATGAATGCATAGGAAGAAAAACTGGTGAGGGGGAAATAGTCTCCCCTAAACTTTCTCACATACTCCCTAATAAAGGTTTTATCCTGACGCACGCTTTGCATAGTACTAGCAACCCATTGCTAGATTTAATTCAAAATTTGACAGATGTCTACACTACAGATATTAAATCTGTGAGCCTAATTTCATCCCTCTAGCTCTCATCGTTTTGTAGTCATATTCGAACAGCTGGACAGACTTTCTCTGAACGGATTTTACTCCAAATTTGATAGAAATCTACAAATTTGCTGTAAAGACAGCATATGAAATTTCATCCGTCTCACTCAAGGTGTTTTTGAGTTATCTTTGTCACAGATAGATAGATAAGCAGACAAACATGGTGTTGCAGCGGCCAAACAGGCGATAAATGACT
>JAPMOR010108256.1:46516-78135 GCA_026543865.1 Argiope aurantia | reverse complement strand
GCTTCGCCGGCTTGCTCCGAACTTCTGCCTCGTGCTGGTCGATGGATATACAGCCAATGTATCATGGGCTATATTTGTTAATTTAATTTGTAATTAAAATTTATTTTTGTTATCTACATGGCTGGCAGTTTTCATTAATTAGAAATGTTTTAATACTTTAATTTAAAGTAAATTTGGCAATGCGTGTTAAACCACGCACCAAACTGGTGACCCGGCAATTTCTTTTTTACTTTTCTAAAACTTGCGAAGTCCAGCCTCGAAATTTCTAAAATATGCTCAAATCAGTTTTTAGTAATTGAGCTCTTCAATTATTTTTCTTACATACCACCCATTATGGATTATTTTGGATAATTGTGCCGACAAGTAATGCACCAAGGACAGGTATGTGTTCGAATTTTCTTTTCATTTCTCTGTGATTGGTCAGTTTTTCATTTCCCCATTATTTTGGCGAAAAAATCGTATTATTTATATTCAGTATTATTTTTCATGTTACTTTTTGTATTCGAAGTATTAATTTCTTATTACTTTCGTTTTGGCTACCATGTTTATTATTAGGATTCTTAACTCCTAATTTTTTTTAAAACGTATATTTAAATAATCATAACTTTTTCTAATACTCGTAATTATAGTAAAAATTATCATTTTCCACCTCGAGTAACCAAAAATGCTTAATACAGAAAACGAAACTGTCAATGCTGACGCTCCGACAGAGTCGCAGGTGTCCCATCTTTCGGTGAAAATACCGCCGCTGTGGAGGAATAATATAAAATTGTGGTTCATTCAAGTATAAAGCAATTTCGCTCTAGCTAAAATAACTAATGATCTTACAAAATACAATCATTTGATTGCGTCTATTGATCCGGAAACTTTATCAGTGATAGCTGATATTTTACTTGCACCCCCCGATACCAACAAATTTGATGCGTTAAAGGCTCGACTTATAGCCGAATTTTCCGCTTCGGAAAATGAACAGATCCGTCGACTGCTTTCTGAATTACATTTAGGCGCCGATAAACCGTCACAGCTACTCCGAAAGATGCGCGAACTCGGTGGTGGCACAGGCATAAAAGACGATTTCCTCAAAACTTTATGGCTGCAAAGACTGCCGTCAGAAATGCAGGCAATTTTATCAATAAGTTCTGAACCCCTGGACAGTTTGGCCAACATGGCCGACAAAATTGCCGAGGTCCGTATTTCCTCAACAGAAAACAGCGTCTGTGCCGTCAGCCGAGGCGTGGAAAGTACTGCCATGCGGAAAGCTTCCCCTCTGGATGAGTTTACTGCACACCGAAGCGAAATAGCCGCTTTAAGTAAGCAGGTACAACGGCTTTCCCGCGACAGAAGCAGAGGCCCGTTCCATCGGAAAAACAGACAGCGCAGTTTTTCTCGCGGGCGTGCCGGTGATCGTGGGAGAAAATTCTGTTATTATCATTCGCGTTTCGGAGAAAAGGCACTGAAGTGCGTATCGCCGTGTTCGCACTCAACTAATGCTTATCAGGAAAACTCGCAATAGCGGCTGTCTATCAACCTACATCGGCGGCAGCCGTGCAATCGTATCGTTTGCATGTTTTTGATAAGAGATCCCATTTCAAATTTTTGATAGATTCTGGCTCTGATGTTTCGTGTATACCGCTCAACAAAAACCAAAAAATCTAAAACATGATTCCCTGCAACTTTTTGCAGCTAACAACTCCAAAATTTATACTTATGGATCTAAATTATTAAATGTAGATCTCAGGCGAAATTTCCCATGGAAATTTTTAATTGCTAATGTGCCTGTTCCAATAATAGGGGCGGATTTTTTACAAATCTTTGGTCTATTAATAGATCTGAAAGGGCGCAAACTAATTGATAATGTTACTAAATTTACCCAACCCGGAATAATTTCAAAATCAACAGATTATGCGTCTCTAAAACTTATTTCGGGTGCATCACTATACCATAAAATTTTGGAAGAATTCCTAGAATTAACAAAATTAACATTTGGGGTAAAACCTGTTAAACATAACACGGTGCATTTTATTGAAACAACCGGTCCGTCTTTCCATAGTAAACCTAGAAGGCTAAATCCAGAAATGTATGACGCCGTCAAAAAAAAGAGTTTCAGTTCATGATGGATCAAGGCATATGCCGGCCATCAAAATCACCTTGGTCATCTCCCCTTCATGTCGTTAACAAAAGCTCAGGCAGTATTCGTCCTGTGGGTGACTATAGGAGATTGAATGCCTGTACTGTACCGGACCGTTACCCCATACCTCATATCCAGGATTTTTCCAATGCACTCCATGGAAAAAATATTTTTTCGAAACTTGATATAGTCCGCGCTTATTTTCACATACCAGTGCATCCGGATCACATACAAAAAACCGCAGTTTGTACACCATTTGGACTGTGTGAGTTCCCATTCTTAAATTTTGGACTATGTGGGGCAGCACAAACTTTTCAGCGATTTATGAATGAAATCCTAGAGGATATTAAATTTTGCTATGTCTATTTGGATGATATTTTAATATTTAGTTCCAGCCAAGAAGAGCATCAAGCTCATTTACGAATCGTACTGGAGAGATTAAACACATATGGACTAACCATAAATGTTTCAAAATGCATATTTGGCGTTTCAGAAATTCCTTTCTTAGGTCATTTAATTACTAGTTCGGGAACTAAACCTTTACCCGATAAAGTTGAACCGATTCTCAAGTATCCACAACCAAAAACAGTTAAGGATCTACAAAGATTTTTAGGTTTTTTAAATTTCTTCCTTATATTTTTACAGAACATAGCAAAACATCAGGTACATTTAACTTCATATTTAAAAGGAGCGAAAAAAAATGATAAAACAAAATTGGACTGGTCAGATAAAACGGAAGAAGAATTCCAAAATTGTAAAAAATTAATCGCAAATGCTGTTTTATTGGCACATCGAAAACCAGATGTCACATTGATTTTACAAGTCGACGCTTCAGACTTTGCAATCGGAGGGACATTGTCTCAATTAGTAGATGAAGAATTACAACCGCTCGTATTCTTTTCTCGGAAACTCTCCCCAGCAGAAAGAAACTATAGCGCTTACGACAGAGAGTTATTAGCAGCTTATGCTGCCATCAAACACTTTAGGCATATGCTTGAAGCTAGAATTTCTCTTTGTTTACGGATCATAAGCCGTTAACTTAAGCTTTCCAGCAACGCTTGGACAAATGCTCTCCCAGACAGGCAAGACAATTAGATTTTATATCCCAATTACCACCGATATTCACCACATAAAGGGCTCTGAGAATATATTAGCAGATGCACTTTCGAGGATAAACGCTATAATCATGCCAAATCCCATAGATTATAACGAAATTGCACAAGCGCAACAAATTGATTCTGAATTAAAAAACTTAATCGATAATTCTGAAACATTACAATTTAAAAGAATTGCTTTTCCAAGTTGCGAAACGCCCATTTATTGTGATGTATCAACAGATACAGCGCGACCTTATATTCCTGAATCATTTCATCAACAAATTTTTGCATCGCTACATAATTTATCTCATCCTAGCATTCGCAGCACTTCAAAATTAATTCGATCGCGTTTTATTTGGCCTTCCATTATAAAAGACTGCAACAATTGGGCTAAGCATTGCATTCCGTGTCAAAAATCGAAGGTAACTCGCCATATTAAGACTCCAGTAGGAAAATTTGTAGAACAATCACAGAGGTTCGAACATGTACACCTGGAACTTGTAGGCCCTCTACCACCTTCTCAAGGAAACTATTACTGTTTAACAATGATAGGTAGGTCCACCTGATGGCCAGAAGCCGTACCAATTCCAGACATGACAGCACAGACAGTAGCACAAAATTTTTTTAAGCATTGGATAGCCAGATTTGGCTGTCCTGTAAGAATTACTACTGACCAAGGCAGACAGTTTGAGAGTGATTTATTCCGTGCTCTCTCTCAGCTACTAGGAATTAAAAGGATTAGATCTTCTCCTTATCATTCTCAGGCCAATGGCTTGATCGAAGAGTTCCACCGTCCGTTAAAAGCAGCTTTGAAAGCCTACAACACGGATCAGTGGTCTGCAGCACTGCCCACCTTGTTACTAGGATTCCGGTCCGTCTTCAAAGAAGATCTACAAGCGACGACTGCTGAGCTGGTATACGGCAAATCTCTGCGACTATCGGGTGAATTTTTCGATCCAACACCTGGAGACGCATCACCCAAGCAGCTCGTGGAGGACTTAAAACGCCATTTTGCAACGATGAGACCAGTTCCAACATCCTGTCATGGACAAAGAACAATCTTTGTGCATCCTCACCTCAACGTGTGTTCACATGTATTTGTGAGACATGACGGTGTGCTAAACCCCTACAAGCACCATATGATGGACCATACAAAGTACTTTTCAGGCGACAGAAAACTTTTGATCTCGAGATCAAGGGAACTTCCCATACCATTTCCATAGACCGTCGAAACCTGCTTTTATAATTCCTCCTGAGTGTACAAGTGTACCACCAGCCAAGCAAGAAGCAAGTTCCACTACTAAGTGTACCAAGACAGTTCCAGCTGAGACATCCATCCTCGTTCCAGCAAGGCAAACAAATAGCACAGGACGACAAGTTCGACCCCCACGTCGTTATGTCCATTTCCAATGAGACTGCGGGGGGGAGTGTGCAGCGGCCAAACAGGCGATAAATGACTGTTTGTTTCGCCAGCTGGCGATAAGCATCAATCATACCTATGGAGATGAACTTTGCTCTCCAACGAAAACCAGTGACTCACTTCCTGGCTTCGCCGGCTTGCTCCGAACTTCTGCCTCGTGCTGGTCGATGGATATACGGCCAATGTATCATGGGCTATATTTGTTAATTTAATTTGTAATTAAAATTTATTTTTGTTATCTACATGGCTGGCAGTTTTCATTAATTAGAAATGTTTTAATACTTTAATTTAAAGTAAATTTGTCAATGCGTATTAAACCACGCACCAAAGTGTCTTAAAATACTTTTTTCTGATTAGGGACATCTAAGACATGGATATTCGTCATAATCTCAGGTTCTAACTTTTTATCGATGGCAATACTTCCTCTATACTACCTATTTGAGAAATTAAAAAAATGCTTGCCATTAATTGGAAAGAACTTTTTTATAGTTCACAAATCGTATAGCTCATTAACATTATAAAATTATATATATATATATATATACTAACCTAAGATTGAAACTTTAATTGTTCGTCAATTTATACCCGTATACATATCTTTATCTGCATCTACTAATAATAAAGACAAATCTGTATTTTCATTTGTCTTTTCACTCTAAACGCCAGACCGGGTGACCAAGAACTACCAGATCATGCAAAAATATAGAATTTCTATTTTAGAATGGTTCGAATACCTATATTAGAATGGTTCATGTACACAATTATTAATATGTAAGAAATTGAAATAATAGAATTTTTATGTCTAACAATTTGACGGTATCATAGACATGAAGTTATATCTATACGATTTAACAAATCAAATATGAACAATATTTCCGGGAACCAATTATTTGCCAAATGCCAATGTTAGATTAAACTGTTGACCTGAAGCTCAAACCATTTTCAAATATTTAATTGCGGGGTTGTCTTGCATTCTTGCAAGGTAAGGGGGGAAAAAATCTGTTCAATATTTGTGTTGTTTACAGGATGAACGAAAAGTGAAGTTACATTGTTGCGAAAGTTAGAAATGAGTTGAACCAGATGAATACTATAGCTTTGCATTCTTATCGGCTATAGATTTTCTAACCTTTTCATTGGTTCATACTTCTTTAGTGCCTGTCAACTTCGCGGAATCATGCGCGTAAAGTTACATTTAAATGATTTGTCTAAAATGAAATATAACCAATATTTCCAGTGGATCAGATCATTGCCAGAGTCGATTATTAAAAAAATAAGCCGAAGCTTCCTACCTCCTTCAATGGAAGAAGAATCCAAAATGAAATATTTGAGGCTAAAATAAAAACGATTTAAATTTCTTTTCAACAGTGAAATATTATATGCTTCAAATATTTTTTAAATTGATTTAAAACTGTACTGAATAAAATCAATTTTCTCCATCTTAAGATGAATATTACAAAATATATTTTTCTGCTATTATAACGTGTGAAGTTATAATGAAAAGAGGTCAAAATTTAGTATAATTTTAATTAATTAAAAATTTAAAATGATCACTCCGTGGTGCACATTTCCACTTTATACTTATACAGAATTCGATAGCTGTAGATATAATAATCTGTCCTAAAGACGGCCAACACATGCACACATTCATCTTTATTAGTAGTAGAGAAAGTTATCAATCATCTCAAATTTTAAAGATGTTTTGACTTTTTCTTAAAACCAATGAATTTTATGCATATACCTGCTCAAAATAAATGTTTTATTTTCTGTAAATTTACTGGTATAAATAAGCTGAAGTGCATAATATAAATATATTAGCTAGGTAATGCCCGTGACATTATGAATATTATTGATGTAAAAACAAGAAAAGCAAAGTTGAAACAAAATAATAATTTTTAAAAAATTACAGAAAACTTTGTTGCAAATGATGGTATCGGTATTTAAAACTAGCCATTTTTGCTGATAAGCCGGTTCACTGGGAATATTGGTTACATTCAATTTTAGTTAAATCGCTTAAACATAATTTCATGTTTATAATTCTATTAAATTGCCAGACATTAAAGCCCTTTTTCTTTGATAGTTTTAAGTATTTTTTTTTGTTCATTATTTGCATGAACTAATGGTACTAGCCATAGGACATCATAGTTCTATTATAATGGTAAATATGCATTTTGCATATTAACTGTTTTTCCATTCATATGGACCATAAAAATTTTCGAGCCTCCTCATTCATCGGCTCTTTCACGTCATATCTGACTGATCTTCCTAAACAGGAGGAGAAGAAACTATGATATCACTCAATTTCAATCAATAAGGTAAATTTAATAAATAAGGAATTATATCAATCAATAGGAAAAAAATTTTCAAATGGTTCACTGAAAATTCACTAAAAAGCATTTTTATTTCTCATTTATTCCCACAAAAAAAACTGAATTTTAATAAATCTAAAGATCTAAATTTTTAAAAAATATTTCTGAAAATAAAGCTAATAAAATAATAAAAATCCCATTTTTATGATACAAAACATATTTTATTTATTATTAAAATATACAAAAACACTTTCTTTTGAATTAACCACAAATACTGTCATATCTTGGGTAATTTTGAAGCAGCCACTACAGGATTATTCAACTGAAGCAATCGACGTCCCTCTGTTTTGTAATCATATGAGCAATGATGAACTTCTGCATACCTATGAGTTGCACAAAAGTTTTTACCACATCTACAAAGAGAAGAAAAATGAAGCTATAATTTATAATTTAAAGCAATATTTACATAGTATTAAATTATATATATATATATATATATATATATATATATACATTGATATTAGTTAATAATTTATTTCCTAACAAAAAGTAGAGCATGTCTTGAAACAAAATATCTCAAGTAAGTACATACATTACTTTGCAACAACTTGGAGTAACTTTTGCTCTAATTATTATTATAAATAATGTGGAACTATTTTTTTAAAAGTTGTATTCAGTATATTAAGAAATTCATTTTGGCTAATAATACACAAAATAATCTTAACCCCCCTTTAGAGCAGTTTTCTCCCCTTCATTTTTTTATCTGTTGTTGTTGTTGTTTCTGATCTCAGGTGGTATAGCTGCACTATACCACCTCCATGAAACCAAAGATCTTTAAGAAGTCTAAAAACAAAAGCGGACCCCTTAACATCTCAAAAATAGTAAAATTTAAACATTTAAGAATATGATGGAGGGAGACTTAATCTGCCTTGCACCAAGGACAACAAAGATCTTATAGGAGCAACAAAGATCTTATAGCCATGTTGGAAGGTGAGGATTTTGTGTGTCCACTCAAAAAATGACAGAGGGCCGTTTGCTATTTTCTACAGATATCCAGACGGTGTCACCAACCATGGACTTTTACCAAAGTACCAAGGGTGAGCAGATGGGACCCTCCGAAGTGCACCTAACTCCATCTTTTTGATAGGGGAGATTTCAGAATAAGTCAGTGTAGGGTCACCATGAAATATGTCAGCTGAGGCTGTCTTATCTAAGTCATCAGCTATCTCATTACCATTTTTAAAAAACATGCGAGGGGACCCACTGAAAGTGTACAGAGTGTTCTTCAGAGAGCCTGGCAATAAGGTCTAAGATATTCATGCTAGTCTTGTCTCCCACTTTCATCCAATGAGAAAGGTGCTGTATAGAGGCACGATTGTCAGATAAAATCCAAATGTCCCTGAACACAAGTTCAGTGGATATGTCGATATATTGAGGGCCTTTATAGATTTCAATAAATTTGGACTAGAAAACAGAACAGTTGTCAGGATTTCTAATCAAAATATCAGCAGCTCCTTCAGGGGGTCTATATGTGCACGCCACTACCAGAAACGCCTCCATCTCCTTTACTGCCATCTGTGTACATTTTCAGAGCCGGGTACGGAATGCTATAAATTTTTTCTAGAGCCATTTGTATAGTAAATTCAGGTAACTTTGACTTTTTGTTTTCTTTGGCCAAGAGATCAGTCTGGAAATGAATTCGATCGGGGTCAAATTTAAAATTCCAATAGGGCTTTAAGGAATGTGGTTCCACATCTCTAGAAGGTAAACCCATCACTTTTGCAAAGGTAAAAGGACTGCTTTTCTTTAAATGTTTATTATTATACCATGAATGAAGATAAACAGTAGTTCTGTGCTGATCATTGTAGCTACAAAGCTTGTTATAATATTTTGAAAGGCAGAGATTTCTTCTCAGAGAAAGAGGTGGTAAATCACATTCGTACAGTACAATATCATTAGGGCAGCTATTATAATGGCCAGTAATTATTCTTGAAGCACTTAATTGCACTCTTTCAAGTTTGTTTAAGTTCGCTTTTGAGGAACAAAAATATATTGGAATGGAGAATTAGCTTGGAGAAACAAAATGTATTAAAATATGGGAAACCATATTCTAAAATTGGTCTGATCAGACAGATGCCAGTGTAGTTTTCTATGTAGTTTTTATTTGGTCACCTTTTAACAATAACCGAATCAGAAAATACCTCATCGCTCTAGAAAGATTAGAAAAGTTTTTAGAAGAGAAAAATATTTTCCATTTCTGAATTCTGAAGTCTATACAATCATTTTTTTATTTCATGCTTCCACCTGAAGAATCTTGCACACTTCAGCAACACAGTCAGCTGTTTGTCTGCTATCAATATTTGACATGCAACTTTAAATACTTTTGTGTCACAAATATTTTTGGTAGTAATTAGAGGGTTTTCAACATCTTATACTCCAGAAGCATCTTTTCTCATTCCTTGTCTGACATCAAGGCAGTCAATGTATTATGATTTTTAAAAAGTTCCTTATTAAAAAAAATGTATGATTGTACAAGATTTGTGTCATTTGAAAAAAAAAGTTGGGCGAACCACTAATCTTTTATATTATACTGAAAACAAATATAATATTCATAAATAGTAATAAGTACGAGAAATATAAAACATTTAATAGTCTGAAAGATCATATCAATCAATATCATTACCTGCAAGTGTAACTTGTAGCTAAGCCAGTCTTTTTTGAGCACAATGAACACCGTTTCGATTTCTTTTTTCCTTTAATAAGAGGTAATTTTTTCCCTGATTGAGGTCTATTGATTTCTTCATTTTGCTGCTTAGGTATCGCCTTTGTACTATTAACCTAGATATTCAAATAATAAAAATAGTTAATTCTAAAAAAAAATCAGTTGTGCACGTCTTTTTATTAATATTTTCAACTCTAATTTTAATTGTAAGAAATAGGAGGGCAAACAAAATTATAAGAAGTAAGAAACTTACTTTTTAATAGATTTCAATCAATTTTACTATGACAAGCACATCAATATTATATTTACATGGATGTGAAAGACCCTCCTCAGTTTAAAGAATGAAATTTCCAGATATCTTTTATAGAATAAAAAGATTTAATATACAGCAGCTTATATTGCAAAAGCATTCCTTTTTATTTCTTATAAATAATGTCAGAAATTTACATACCCTTTTAATCTAATGATGCAAGCTCATTTACTTTGTCTTAGATTGTGGTAACTATGAACTAAAAACAAATAGCACATAGGCTTACACACAGAAATATTGTTCATATTTTGAGCCTGTTAAACAGCATACTAATAGTACACAAGAGCATGCACAATTGGAAATGAAAGTTTTTCCATATGTGAAGAGAATTAAAGCAAATAAAACAGTATCAATCATAAATGACTGAATTTCTGCATAAATTTTTATTAGTTGCCAACACTTGCATTCAACAAAAACAACAAAAAAATAACATACATTAAATTATTTAAACAGAAATAAGTGAAAACTGATACTCAAAATGCAGAATAGAACATGAGGAAATAAGTACAATAGAAAAGTAAAATAACAATAAATAACAAAGCAATAGACATGTTGCAGACATAGCATTTGGTAGTCCTAGGCAGGACAGCAGAAGCAGGTGACAGCTCTTACAATAAATTATTAAGCTTAATATTTAAATAATTTTTATCTTAATATCTTGATGATTTATTTTAGCTTAATATGTCATTTAATAACTTTGCTAATGCTTATTTTTATTTTAATATGTATATCATGAAAAAATTGATTTAAGTAATACAATTCTTTGAAAATCAACCTTAATTAACAATCAACCTTAATTAACAATCAATTAATAACAATCAATTATTTTATTGAGGCTGTAAAATGGAATATAATACAACCAATTAAATGAAAAATTAATATTTCAATGTATTCTAAATAATTAATTATAGCTTAATTTATTTCACAATGATTTTAATATTTCATTGTAAACATACATCATAAGCACAATATCAATTTCAATCAGATTTTTTTTTTTTTTTTTTTTTTTTTTTTACAAATTTATTTGGAAACAGGGTAAAAACATTTTTTATTGATTCAGCCTAGTTGTCAAAGGTAGTTGCTTAATAGGAAAATTGAAATTGCACAGATAGTATAATGATTGTTTCTTGCAACTTCTGCTTTTTAATAAAATACAGTAATTGTAATAAGATGCAATACTATAGTTTTGTTCTTAGAAACAGAAAAAGTAAAGTAGCAGATACATAAGTAGAAAGGGTAGGAAAGATCTTCTAATGAATACAATGTTTCAAAACAAAACTAACTAGTTATTAATATGAAAACAGTTTTTAACAAGAAAGAATTGGCAAGTTCTAAATGTTATAAACATGTTGTTGATGCAGTAAAGAATTTAAAAACAACATTTTTAGAAAAAAAAGTAGATAAAAATTAAAAAGTCAAGAATTTCCCATTTCAGTTAAGAAAATAAATATGTAATTTTGTAAACTTAATGTTATTTCAAATATTCATTAGAGAAGATAGTGTTACTTGATATTAAGCTGATGAATTAAATTATTAATATATCAAAAGGAGTAAAAAAGCGTGCTTTATTTAAGAATGTCATTAAATCATTTTTTAAGTGTCCAAATATTTGTAGAATAATAAAGAATTAATGCATATTATGTAACCTAATGAAATTAAAAATTATCAATTCTTTTTTCTCTCAAATGAAAAAAAAAAAAAACTATACTTACATTTGGAAACACCTCAGAATTTTGATGCACTTCAGAATCATTGAGCATGTATGGTTGAAATGCTGCAAAAATACAATTCAGCTGATCATTAATACAATCATAAATCCTACATACAAATTAAATTTGTTTAATTTCTTTCTCATATTTTATTTTTACTTCAAATTTATATTTGTAAGCAAACATAATAAAATGTAAGTGAATTCTAGTCAACTAGTTTAAAATATGTAAAATCAATATTGTTTTAAATATTAACAAATTTTAATTTATTCACTCGGGAATGAAATGAAATTGTTTTTACGGCACAGAAATTAGTCAGAATTTTATAACTTCCTTTCTTTAATTCATTACAAATTAATTTGTTCAAATATATTAGAAATAAACAAACATTAACTCACTTTTGATTGAGGAAGTAACTAATGATCCACCTGAAGATTTTAAGTTCTTATTGCTGGCATTTGAATTACTTTTAGTTACAACTGCTGGACTTAAACTAAATGAAACCTCTCGATTGTCATTAAACATCTGCATCATCAAACTGGATTTCCCTTGTGATAAATTAAGAGAAAGAGGATTTTTAATACTATGTTTCAATTTACGTCTACTCCGATCATCACGGCCTAACTTTTCTTTATTTACTTTTTCTCCAATACTTTTATAAGTCATTTTTTCTGGACTTGTTTTCGGCCTGTTCTGTATCCATTCATCAAGGTCAATGAGTTTTCGTGAAGATAAAGCATGACTGCTGGTAAATGGCAATTGTTTGTGCGCTTTCTTTAAACGGGACGGATCATACTTAATAATCGAGTCTAAACATGGTGTTCTGACATTAACTGCAACCATCTGAGGATTCTGGCGAGATAAAGTCTTTTTTTGAATGCTTGAAGCTCCTAGTGCTGATGGTATATAAGGCAAAAAATTTGAGCAGGAATGACCATTATTTTCTGCAGAAATTTTATCAGGACTTGTAAGAAGATAAGTAGAAATGCTATTGGCAATACAATCTAAGGCAGCAGAAGTTTTTCTCGATACATTTTGGTGAGAACTAGGTATTTTTTCAGGATGTTTGCTATCACTTTCTGCAGTATTGCTAGATGAGGCAAAAGTAGAATTTGGCCTTTCCTTCATTAATCCAAAATGTGAATTATCTGACTTCTGATCAGTTTTAATCTTGTTTTGAGCATGCTTGGTAAAATACTGTTTGGACGGTGAATTCAATAAATCCCTTTTTTCAATAGGGGGTAAATAAAAATCTTCTTTGCACTTTTGATTAATTGATTTTTCTTGAATAGAAAAAGGATTTGAATGTGCAACACTTGCAGAAAACTTTTTAGACTGGAATATAAAAATTCATAATTAATTGCTTGTAACAGAGATGTGTCAATAATAAAAATATCTATAATTTATAATGAATTATTAATATTTTTTATAAATACAGATATAGAAAAATTTATCATTAGAAAAAGAATTAACATTGAACAGAATTAAACATTTTTTAAAACAAATTACCTTGTTGATGTTTAAAGCTCTTAACTGTTCTTGCAACTGGGCTATTTTTTCTTTTGTAACTTCATTCTCTTTTATAATTTCCTGGTCGATTTCTTCAATATTTTTAATGGAGGCAATAGATGATGTTTCGCTATATGAATAATAATAAGAATGTAGATCATGTTAAAGGTAAAAAAAATTATAAAAAATAAACCCGGTTTTAATTTAATATAATGTTGCTATATGTATGTATAATGTTGTTATACATATAATATATATAACAACAATTATGTCACATTTTAAATAACCAGATATATGTATACCATACTGGTTATTTAGAAGTTCAAACATGTGTTATAAATTAAAATTCACTTGCATACATTCTAACAAGAATAAGAAATTACATCACAAAATATTTTATGAACCAAACAATTATAATTAAGAGGTAATTCCAAGAAAATTCAACATATGAGCGATTGTAAATAATTAAAATAATAACCCATCTTATCATTTGTTTGTACTATATAAATATTCATTTCTACAATACTATACTTTTTTATAAAAACATGCAAATGTTTTCCAAGTAAAAAAAAGTTATAGAATGTTACTACCTTATGGTACCAGATAGTGGTGAAACAGTACATTCTCCTCTTTCCATTAATGTATACATATGAACTTTATCGCCATCATGAAACACTAAAACAGTAAATGGCCTGCCACCAGAACCAGCAGTTTCGCTGAAAAAATGATGTTGGAGAAGAAATTGTCATTTTAAAACAATAAACTTTTAGTTATAATGTTTTTATAATAAAATCATATTTTCAAAAAAAAATCTGTTGCAATGGAAGATTATATTAGATATTTCATTAGCAAATTTATAGTAAATTAAGCATGTATTTTAAGACTCCAAATAATATGAAAACTAAAGACAAATATTTCCATAAATGTTCTTCCAAAAATATTGTATATTTTTTAAATACTCTTTTAACACTTTCAACCCTATCAACGAGATATCGATTATCAAAGACAAATATCAATTCTTTCGGCTGTTGACATTTTTTTTATAAAAAAAATAAATAAAAAAAATTAATGGGAAAAGTAAAGATCAGATATGCATTAGAAAGTTCAACCCTTCTAAACTGGCACAAGAAAAAAATTTTAGTGCACAGAAACTTGTAATTGGAAATATCAGAAAGTAGAGATATCTCATCAGTAGCATTGAAAGTGTTAAGATTAAATGTAATGTGATTTAGAATATAGAAAATACCTGCTTCTTTCAACATATTCTGCAAGGTCCTTCAGCTTTTTTGTATCTGAAACTTAAAAAAGAAATTTGATATGGATAACATTTTCAAATTAAATTTAAGTTTTATAAATTTGTTAACAAATTTTAATAAAAGTAAATGTATTAAAACCGCTTATAACTATTATAAATTTAGATCATATTCATTTAAAAAAAGAAAACCATTTAAGTAAACACACATTAAATTATGCAGTTATATTTGCTATAAATGTGCTATTAATAATTTTAAAAATGTAATTGCGTATGTAGTAAATTTATTTAAAGAAAAACTAAATTTAAAAAGTTGTTCTGCAATTGCTGTTTCTGATAAATAATTTTTTAATTTGCATACTTATTACATAAGAATATGTTTTAAAATAATGTGCTTGAAAATCATTTCAGTAATACATTATTCAAGGATTTCAACAAGATATAACAAAAATAACACTAATAACATTTGCAAGTAGTAAAAATCATATTAGAAATAGAAGCACTAGCTCTATATTTAAGATGAAGAAAAAATTTGTTTGCCTCACTCTCTCTACTTGGTTCCTGAAGAAATAAAAGCTTTAAATGGGCAAAGGGCAGTCACAATAAAATAATATATTAAATTTAATAATTCTTAACATATTCTATATTCTTCAACAAATCAATCATAAATTTACATATAATCATTAAATTTGTTTATCATAATTACCATGGCAACAGACTTCGTTTTTAAAAATGGTAAACAAAGGGAAAAAAACTGTCTTGTAATGCCTTAATAATAAAATCAAAACAGACCAAATAATACACAAAAGGGAAACAGCAAACACAGTGCATTTCTGACCAATAATAATACCTATTTTTCTGCACTGAATGAGAATTATATAAAATAATTGAATAATTTTTTTAAATCTTAAAAAGAATCAACAATTTACAAGATTCCAAATTTCCAACTGTCAAAAAAGTTAATTATTCGAAAAAACATCAAAATTTAAATTAAAAATAAAATGCTTTCTATGGCATTGGAGCATTCTTAATTATTAAGATCTTTAAATTGTCCTAACAGATAATTATTTTGTTGCAATAACATTCAACTAAGAGAAAAGAGCTTCCATAAGGGTTGTTATGACTTTTTTTGTACGATATGTAATTTGAATTTTGTAATAGTATGTACCTTAATTTTTGTAACATAAAGAATCTTTTTTCCTAAAATTTTTAAGAAAATGCATAAATAAATATATTTTCAATACTTTTCAAATAAACATGAAGAACATAATTTTTTGATCTGATCACTTGAAAAGGTTAAAGATGTATTTACTGATGAAGACAATATTTTCATATTATATTATATATATATAAAACTTTTAAATTGTTATTTTTGGTATTGGAAATTGCTCACTAATAATAAAATTGGAAATTACTAAAATTAATCAAAATAAATAAAACTTTTATATCATTATGCATTAGGAAATTAGATTGTGTATTGATTATGGCTTTTCCAAGTTCTAGAAAAGTAAATAATTCAAATAAATTCATTCATAGTTAATAATCCTTTACTGAGTAGCGACACATGTATGCATTCTTTAAGGCAATCAACAAAAAAGTTACAACTAAAAATTGGCATCATTCACTTTTATTCATATATTTTGTTTTAATTTCTGCTGAATACATGTCAGAAATAGTTCTGGAGTTAGATATATTTCACTCCAAAAGAATTAATTAAGATACTAGGTTAAATTTGTACACTCTCTTTTCTTTCTTCAGCTTATTAAAAGTTCAAATTAGAAAAATCATATTTCTCATCTAATTTAGCATAGCAAAAATTTTATTTATTCTACTAGTAAATTTAATAATAGTTTTTTTAATAAATTAATAAAACTAAAAATGATACATAGCAGTCTGAACCTATGACTGAATTCTAGTAAAAGCAAAGCAGAGAAACAAAAATTTAAAATAACATAAATTATTTTCAGACTGTTCTACTGCTCTCAGAAGGTTCAGACTGCTATGTATCATTTTTAGTTTTATTAATTGATTTAAAAAAAAACTCTTATTATTATTAAACTATTATTAAGACTATTTCAAGTAAAATTTTCTACTGTTGAAATAGTTTTCAGGAACGGAACAATTTAACATTGAAAACAGAACACAATACAAATAATTTAAATAAATAAATAAAACATGAAAACAATTTTAAAATAAAAAGAAAGCTAAAAAATGTATATGTTTAAAAGTTTACTAAGCATCTATGTACTAACTTAATATTTTTCTTTATTTATCATCACTGCTTTTACAGACGTTAAAACCAGAACTCAATTCAATGTTAATAATGAAAAAGACTGTTGAATACATATATGTGTTATTAACAATCCAAAATTAGATAGTGGTAGATTTTTAACTAGGCAGTGGCTGAGAGGAGCCAGAGTCAGATCAATTAAAAATGTTTTAAGTCCAGCTATCAAATACACTGGGAAAAAATAACAATTCGACGAATTATAAAATATTAAATTTACAATATGTACATTAATTTATTTAAATCGCAAAAATTTTCTTAATTTAATTTACTACTTATTTATAATGTATTAAAATATTAATTGTTTATTTAATTGGTTCTGTTATACACCACTTGATAGATCATACAAAGTAATAATTTTTGGCACTATATTTGTTTGAAAATTTATTTCCTTAAAATTTATTAAAATAATTGAATGTCTTTATTTGTAAGAAAGGAAATCAATTATTGAGCAGCAATCATGACCAATTATTAAAAGAGAATTTACCCACAGTATGCAAACCAGTAAAGAAGAATAAAATTAATCTTTTGATTCCTTTCATTTCTAGACTGCAAAACAAATAAAAAAATCAGTGAAAGCAATTTTTTTTTTCCTTTTAAACTGCATTTGTAATTTTCTTTTAGCTAATTAGTAATTCTCTCTTAGCTAACTAAGCAACCAGAAAAGCTACTACAGATACAAAATCATAGAAAAAGCATTCTATCTTATCATTTCTACTGTTTATTTACAATCATAACATATCTTTAATGATAACTGTTTGAAAGGGTAATTTGGTAGGATTTAGATGAATTTTCAGAATGAAGACATTGTTCTTATAATTCTAATATGTAAAAATGTAATTTAACAGTCCAAAATTTAACTTGATAACCATAACAAAAATGAAAATAAATAATGTTCTTCACAGTGATAAAACATAAGTATTTATATATATATAGCTTCTCAAAAGGTAATGCTCAATTATTAGAGAATGAACTTTCAAGTATTTAGTAAATTTCCAAATCTTGATTGTAATTGGATTTGATGTTTTGTGATGAATCAATAAACGATTTGATATTTTTATACTTTAGTCACCTTTAGCACAGTGACCGATAGGAACACTAATAATGCTGTATGGATGGCAGAACAAAAATTAGTTTTAAAATAAGAAATTTTATTCCCCTTTGGATGACACCTGGTGAAAGATTTCCTAATTTTAATACCTTAAAAAGGTTCCAAAGTAAGGAATTTGCAACTCAACTTTGTGGTAAGCATGTAATCTAAACTTATTTTGAGGCCTGCATTGTGCCTGTATTTTTCCTATTCTAATTATCTGTGATTTCATAAAGAATTAGAAATTCAAGGCCAAAATTGAAAATTTTCCAAAAAATTACATCTGAACTAAAACACACTCATGCAAAAATAGAAAATTTTATTTATGAATATTATACGATATAACAATGAAAAAATTATGTATAAATTTTAGACCATATTTGATGAGAAAATGCAAACAAAAAGCAATATTTTATTATAAATTTAACATAAGAAAAACATGTGAATAAAAAAGCTTAGCAAAACAATCAAATTTATCTGAATTCCATTTTAATAAGAGAAAGCATTGTTAAAAATTGTGTTTGAAAATATTTTGAAAACTTAATTAAATTGTTGTATGGAAATGAAGTCAGTGTCATTGAAAAGAAAACATTTCAAAGTGCAGTAGCAAACAGTTTCAATGCAATGATATATGCCTAAGCTATTGAGAAAAAAAAAATCTAGCTTCTTTATTTTACAGTTTTGGAAACTGATAAATGAACAAACAAATCAGTCAATCGATAGTAGTGTATGTGTGTATATATATATAAAGGAGATAGAGATATTTCTAATACATGAAAATTTATTTCCCTAAAATAAAAATTGATTTAAAAAAATGCTAAACCTTGTCTGGTGTTAATGGGTCCACCTCTCATTCCAAGAACAAGCTTTAAGGTAGCCCCATCATTAATACAGTAATCCTGGAGACACAGATCATCATTAAGCTCCTGAGACTTCCAAATCAAATGCTGTTGAGACACAGGAATACCTGAAATAAGGAATAACATATGAGGAACTGAATAATAATTGATAGCCAACATGTAAATTTCATTTGAAAGAAAAAGAAGAAGAGTCAGGAAGAAATACACTTGACACTTTCAATGCTACTGATAAGATATCTCGTCTTTCAGATACTTCCGATTACAAGTTTCTGTGAGCTAAAATTGTTTCTTATGCCAATTTAGATAGGTTGAACTTTCTAATACATATCTGAAGAATACCTTTCATTTTTTTAATTATTTTTATTTATTTATTTATTTTTTGTATAAAAAAATGTCAACAGACGGAAGAATTGATATTTGTCTTTTCATGGAGTTTTTATCTAATTCATCTTTAGCTATGAATATGTTAAATGATTATCCATGTCATTTAGGCTATAGACTTGGATAAGTTTAATATAGCAATAAATGTTGTAATTGATACTTTAATAAATTCTTAATAAAAAATTATATACAATGAATAGAATTAAAATTAATTATAACACATTAAACATTCTATAGTGAATAACAAGTTTTAAAAATCGAAATCATATAATGAAAAAATTTAGTAGTGTTCTCCTTAAGATTTTCTTTTATACTTCCAAATAAGAAAGTCACATATAATATGAAGTCAAAAATTATTTTAATTGTATATTATACAACAAATATTCTGGATCAATATCCAAAAATTCTTATGTTTTCATTTATATTAGAATAGATTCTTCACTTTTACTATTTGATTTCTTAAATATTTTTATTTTCTACATAGACATCAGAAACTGTAATACCTTGAGAAAACAAATTTCTATATTATCCTAGAATTTAAAAAAATTAAATAACTGCTTTACTATCAAACTATCTAAGAAAACTATCTTTTACTATTAAAGAAAACAACTAAATATACAAAAAAAAAATACAGTCTCATACTCTTCAATATAAAAAAATCATTAAAAACAATTTGGCAAAAATAATAACGCCTCATGTGTTATGTAACTACAGATTTGCAGGTAGCATCAATATATTCAAAAAGTATCCTCAATTATATTTTCTAGTGTTGATTAGGAACTGTTTTGTAGTGTTTCCATTATTTAAAAAAAATTGCTATATTCAACAAAATTATCATTCTCTATTCACTGCAATTTTAACATTTAAAATGTTAATTGGATCAAAGAATTATTTATTTTCCTTAGATTTACATATTATTTTAAAATTTGCTTTTATTAGAGGCAAAAAACATACACATAAATAAATGAACTTAAGAGTTTCATTTAAAAAAAATAGCAATATATAGATAAACAGATAAAAGATTTTATGATGTAAGCAATATTTTCTTAGGTTGCAAAGAATTAGATGTATTAAAAATATTTTTGGAAAAAGTATTAGCTTTTGTAATTAATTTCAGAGTAAAATGAAAAGTAACAAGTAGCCATTTTGGAAAAGAAATTCTCTTCATTCATTGATTTATTTGATCTAGATTTGCATGCAAATATCCCATTTTGGAGTAAGGATCGCATATCAAATTATATTTATCTACATCATTATGTTTTTGAGTTACTGTTTTCACCTAAATAAGGATAGTCAGATAGACAGTATACACTGAACACATTCATTCGAGATCTGATACTGATTGATGCTTTTAGTATCGAGATCACTTGTGTACATGCTTTGTCAAACTAACAGTAGTATTTTTGAATAACCAAATTCACATACACAAATAGACATAATTTCAAAAGTGATCTTTTTCTTTCCTAAATAGTCGAAGTCGTTAAAATCTCAAGGTCTGACTTTCTGATATATCTACACATGTGTTATGTATGAGAAAATAAAAATTGCCAAAACAATAAAGGAAATTTGATCAACGTTAAATTTGTTTTTCCGTTTCTATGATTTTTTAAAAGTTTATTCTTTATTATAATCACAAACTGAACACAATACTTATTTTCTTGCATAGAATGGAGAGTACCATCTAAACAAACATAGTTATTAATTATTTTAAAACATAGTGTGAAAAAGCTATCATTGAATGTCACCACCATGTTTGTAAAGGATATAAAATACATTTAACAAATGCTTCCCAAAGCTCCACAGTCAAATTCAACTTGGTTATACATATATATACAGATCAAAAGAAAACAAATGTTTTAATAACCATATAAATAACAGCTTGCAAACAAAATAAACAGACTTGATTTCCTTTATGTACAAACAGACAATTCATATAATATGAATGCTTTGCAAACAGGCTAAAAATATTATAAATAAATAAATTAAAATCAATCTATAAAGTCTTCTATTAATTTTGTTAAACATCTTTGCTAAAATAGCTTGAATGTATATGCTAAAATTTTTATCTTTTAGCACTGAATCATCATTGATAGGACAAAACTCAGATGTATATAACTGAGCAATTAGGATAATGCAGTTTCAAACTACAATAGCTAAATTACAGTTTCAAACTATAATAACTTAGAAAACAATTTTTGAAATGTAGCTATGAATATCAGATAATCAGAATAACTACCTTCTGAATATTGAATCTTAGCTTTGATGGATACTATTGTTTCCAGTGGTGAACAACTAAGCTCAAATGCAGTTCCAGTTAAGGTTTCAATAAATAGCTCCATTCGATTTTCAGCCATTGTATCTATAAATTCAAGATATTAAAGCTTTTTACACAAGTATTATATTAAAAGCTTATTGAACATGCAATATTGAGCATTGAGCTTTATAAATTGCATGCAGATATATAATAATGGTATACGAGAACAGTTTTTGAATAATTCTCTTTTTTTTTTTAATCATTTCACATGCAACATATATACATAAAATCACATTTTTTAAAACCAGACACCAAAAATTTATAAATATAATAATATGACACATAGATAAAATTCATAAGCATATTAAATAACCTTTGTATAAAAAAAACTTATATAAAATATAATAAAAGTCTGCACATAAAGGTATAAGGATTGTGACTATATATCCAAGTACTTTTAATTTCTTTAAAATTGAATTTAAAAAATTATCTCTTTAATTAAAAAAAAACAAGATGTTTTATTAGTCATAATTAATGAATAATAATAAATAATATAATGAAAATAGAGCTTATTAGATTATTCAAATTACAATAATGCTTATTTATCTCTAAAGATGATTGTAACTTATACTTCATTAAAAATTTAATTATTACAGCCTATTAATTTTTTTCAGATACTTTAAAAAAAATCCTCCATTGTTTTGTTTTTTATAATATTTTAACACCAATTTTGATGCTCATATTATTCTATTTAATAAAATAATAATTAAAAAATTAAATATTAAAATTTATTGTCACTATTATTAAGGGTAATTGCATTTCCTATAAACATTTAATCCGATACAAAGCAAAATTTTATTTCACATATGTTGAGAAAATACTTACATAAGAATTCTGTATTAAAATTATTGGCAAAATAAAATACAGATTTAAAGAAACCACTCATAACAAGGATTGTTCTCCTGAAAACTTTCTTGCATACTCTCTAATAAACTTATCATGCCAGAGAATGCCTTACCTGGCATTAGCTTACAACAGTTATGAAATATTAACTTTTCGCGTGAATTCAGCATTTTAACTGAATCTATCATATGATCCTTGAAAAGTTATTTATCAATAAATTAACAATATACAAAAATTAACAATAACAAAAATTATATTAACAATAGCATAAAATTAACAATATACAAAAATTGAATTTGTGTTTTAGACATGTTTTTCTCAGTGAATGAAACAAAAATTTGACACAACTGCAATTATACTCACAAATTCCCATACCAAATTTGATTTATTTAAATCATTGCATTTTTGAATTACGGTGTTTACATGCTTCAGAAAGTACAGACTGATAGACAGTTAATCTGCAATTGGATTTCATTCAAAATTTGGCAGGCATCTAAATTATAGATATTAAATCTGCATACTGAATTTTATCTATCTAGCTTTCTTCATTTTAATCTGGTATTCATTATTTTGTTAACTTATATTTGAACAGATGGACAGAGAGACTTCCTGTGACAGATTTTACACAAAATTTGATAGAAATCTGCAAATTTGATGTAAAGACCATATATTAAATTTCACCTATCTAGCTGAAAGCATTTTTGAGTTATCTTTGTCTTTCTTTCTGTCTATCTTTCCTATATCCTTGTCACAGAACAGATGGACATTTTCCAAAAATGTATTTTTTGAACCCAAGGAGTTC
Source organism: Argiope aurantia (assembly GCA_026543865.1). Classification (NCBI taxonomy): domain Eukaryota; kingdom Metazoa; phylum Arthropoda; class Arachnida; order Araneae; family Araneidae; genus Argiope; species Argiope aurantia. The sequence goes on along the minus strand of JAPMOR010108256.1, from coordinate 55,105 downwards.
TTAAATGTGTAGATTCATCAAAAACTCGGGTGGAGAAATTTTTTGATGATTACTATGCTTTCTTTATGTAACATATATGAGAAATTAAAAACACAGCAAAATAAGAGAATATTTTATATAAAAATATTTTTAACTATTCATACAGACTTTCATTTATAAAAAAAAATAAAGATTCTTCTCAAAGAAAAAATTTGACATTTTACTCAATATATTTTAAAAACATAAGCAAATATAGAAATAATATTGCTACATGAAATAAACTATTAATCCTAATTAAAATAATAAGAAACTTACAGCATTCTCTTTGTAAAAAGTTAAACTGTTTAGCATGTACATGGCATCCATAAATAAAATAATTCTTTAATTTCTTTATTATGTTTTTTAATCTCATTAAATCACTGAAGATTGCAGACAACATAAAGGCATGCAATTTTATGACACATTTATGGAATAAAGAATTTATCTCAGAAAACAGAACTTGAAATGTTTCTTTCAACAAAAAATTGCAGAAAAGAAATCTTACTCTATACTTTTTGAATAAAAAAAAAAAAAAATTGTATTACAGATAGTTGGCTGCACAACAAATTTAATTAAATGAATTTTGGATGGATATCTATTCATAATTAGACAATTTTCTGCAATATTGAAACAGAAATTCCTAAGATGTTAGTTGGTCCCCGATTCTAAGATTATGTTCACAGATAAGTTTTGAAATTTAAAACAATTGATGTGTATTATAAAGAGATATATAAGACAAAATACATTGAAATCTGACTCAATAAAGATATTCATTTAGAAATTTTACATTAACTACCAATAAGTTCCTCTTAAGATTTATCATATTATTTTCTCTTCATAATGAATAATATTCCATAAAGAGAAGCAACATCTTTTTTTAAACTTTTTACCTGATTAATTACAAATACTAATATTTCCAGAACATTATTTTATGAATTCTACGGAAAAAATTCAATGATTATAGCAAATATGACAATTATTGATAATGTTTAAAATGAAAATTCAAAACTGTAATGCTCAGAACAATTCTATATTGTTTGATTTTTTAAAAAATATGTTGTTTTAATTAATTATTTTAAATACCATTAAGAACAAATAAATTAAATTGATGTTTTCAGAAACTATTTTATTTACATTAAAAAAATTCACTCACCATTATTATATTATCATATGATGTTTCAAGGACAAAGCAAGGCCTTCCATAAAATTACCCCTACAAATCATTTCTTCAGGATGAAGGGGATTTCTTATCTATGTTACAGATGTAAACCATACATTGTAAGGCCTAGATATAAAAATAAAGTTTAAAATACTTTACAAAATGATAATAAATATATCAAATGATAAAAAAAAATAGAAAATACAAGGACAAAATTGCATAAAATATTTTGCTACATGCTACAAATCCAAAAATACCACCAGGTTTTATACAAGTATATTATAATTTCAAAGACTTAAACTTGAGTTTTACTGAGAAAAAAAAACTGAACATCATTTTAACTAATTATATACATTAAAACATGCATTTTTCTAATATTCTAATATTATTAAAATTTCTTGAATGTTAAAGCAAGTAGTTTGAGTTAATCAAAAGTTACATCACTAATTACATATTAATCTACACTCATTACCTAATTAAAATTGCATTTTATAATTAAAAATTATAGTTTTAGTAATTGTAACTGGTTATAAAGACATTTTTCAAACACAAAATATTTTTTGGAATAACAATAATAAAAAAATTAAAATGTTTAATATAAAAATAAATGCACATAGCTAACTGAATTGCCACAATGGCATATTTTAAATTATATAGATAGTAATGTCTTCTTTGACCTTCAATTTAAAAAGCATAATGAAAATGTACATAATATAGTACACTACCATTTAGATCAAAATTTAATGCTTTTAATATCATTTGAAACCTCTATTTCTTCACCAGAGAAAGCTGCATCAACCATATGAAACAGAAAATGGAAGGTAGCTCATTTTATAAGGAAGCAACTTATCTGCGGAAATTTTAAATGTTTCTCCCTTTCCATTCGTCAAACATTAAACTTAACAATGAAATCTACAAAATGCAGAAAATATAAATTATTTTCTATGTGCTTTGAGTTTCGTGATATTTTTGTAAAATTATGATTGCAATAATATACCTTTCATTACATAGCACTGAACATGGATGATTAATTTCCTTAAAGGAAAGGATGCTCGAAAGCAATGCATAATATAACATTTAAAAATAAATTTCTAAGATATAAAGAAAATAGGATAAAACATTGAAAACTTGTTCAAAATATAACGTCAGATTAGTTCAAAAGTAAAGAAGTCTTTCTGAACGTTCATAAAACCAAAACCCACATATTGTAAATCATTCGGACCAGAATAAATAACTCTGACGGGTGGTATCCAATGGCAACCACTGTTGACCTGTGAGAAGAGACCTTATTTTTAGATCTCGAACACCGTACCAGAACGCAAAAGAAATAATATCGTTAGCTAAAGATATATATTTTTAAGATAAAATGAAATCTAACACATTTTAAAATTTAGAAAGACACTGAAATTGAAATTTTTATAGCATTTTATAATTTATTAAACCATAAAATAAACATAAAAATTTTATATTTATCGAACATGATTTTGGTCTGATGGGTTAATAAGTCTCATAATTGTCTAATGAATGACATTTCTTAAAATCTAATCACATACACTCACGCATACACACACTCCCACATGATGAAGCGTATTGTCAAAATCATGCAATAGCGAATAGGTGAGTCGAAATTATATAGACCACTTTAAATTTGTTTATGTGCATCGAACAGTAAAGATGCTACTGAATGCATTGTTGCTTCAATCACATCGATTTATTGTATCATCACCAAGTTTCTGATTATGTTAAATTAAAAAAAAATAGCAATGTTGTTTTTCTTTTTGTTTGGGAAATTCGATAAAAAAATATTCAACGGGAGTGGCCTTCTTAAATTTTCTCGCATACTCTTCAATAAAGATGTTATTCCCCTTCCCACGCATAAAGCTGTGCATTTTGGTGAGGCTAGAAATGCTTTTACTTATAGTTAAAGAGGATAGAATACTTAATTATGAAGCTGTCTTTATTCTAATCGGTGTTCCCATTGATTTAGAAATCCAGCTAAAGAACAAATCAGCGTTTCTTTTTGATGTCCCTTACCCTATCTAATCAATAGTAATTGTCCGACATGCGTTGCCCAATATGAGTTTCTCCATCCTACATTGCTGCAGCCCTTTCAAATGATGGAATAAAATAATAAATATGGAATCATTTCTTGAAGACTTATTTCCCAGATGAAAGTAAAATGAACTCCAATGTAGGCTTATTTTTTGCTGTCTACAAGAGCGGCCAAGAAATATGCGAGCAACAATTTCTCATTAGCAAAGAATGCGCAGTTTCCCAAGCATAATTACTATGCTCTAACTTAGCAGTGAAATAGTTTCAAGAAAAAGGTATCGTAAAAGCTTATCGCAAGGATTGACAAGTGCGGACATATTTAATTGAGGAAAACAACAGGAAATTCAAAGAACTAGACAAAATTTGAATCATCGACGAATTAGAATTAAAAAATGTTCGAACCAAGATTCGTTTAAAAGTAATGCTTTAAATCACCCCTATCGAAGCTAGTGTCTTAAATGGCGTAGCGATCAGGAGGAATGTTACAGGCACCACTTTCAGAGGAAATCTATTCCATGGAACCAAAACTACAGTGCGCTTATATTTCTATCCAAAGAGAAATATCAAAAGAGAGCGAAAAATAATGACGCTACTTATCATCATTACACCGCTTATCCATTAATCACTACATAACTTGGAGTATTCTTTTCTTCCAGTTTGATGCTAGTTTCTGGATAGAAAAATAATATGCTGGTTTTTCCTATTCCTTTGTTTAATCCTTCTATAAAATCAATTCCCAAATAGAAATTTTGCCCCCCCCCCCGAAAAAAAATTCAATGGCTTTTATAATAAAACTTATGAACATTTTTTCTGAATATTTAATGCATATGAAATCTAGGGAATACAAATTTTGAACAGAGAAAATAAATAGAAAGTTCTGATTTCTTTTTTTCAAAAAACAGATTTTTGTTCATGTTAGAATCATAATATTGTGACTGTCTTTAAAATTCCTAAAGTAATTTGTGATTTAAATAATGTAATGCAACAATTATACTTCCGAAGTTAATGCTTGAAAATTTCAAGACTGAGAGTTTTTCAATAATTAAATTAATTCACTGAATTTTACTACCTGTCAAATTTTGTTCTGAAAAAAAAATTATTTACAGAAGCGAATTTTTCTTGTTAAATTGGGAACATCTGAATAAATCAACTTCTTTTCTTTCATTATTTGAATAAGAACTACAAAGAAAAAGTTAAAATATGTAGATTTTTAAGCATTATTCAATTGGCTGTAATTAATATTAGAAATTGTATAATTACAATATATATTTATTTCTAAACTTTAAAAAAACTTCACACTAACTTAAATTTGTTCCTCTGTTGTATAGAAATAGCATCCTTAAAGACGGCTTATCAAAGTTCTTATCAATTTCTAAAAAGCAACAATTTTTTCGAAATATAAACTAAGATGATTGTTATTATTTGAAATAAATGTTGTTAAAAACTTTTAGTATCTGTTGTAGTTTCTTATGCATTATTTTGGGCGAAAAATTATTCAAATTTGGTTTAAAAAAAATCTACAAAAAAAAAAAAATTACATTCCTTTTCTTCCGATAGAAAAAGTAGAATAGTTTGTAAATATTTTCTTGGTTTTAAAAATATCTACAGAATCTGACAATAAGTTGACGGTTAACATCACAATTTATTTGTTCAATTTTTTTTTTTTTTTTCATTATTACACAATTTTTACGCTAACTTATTGTAATTATTTTCAAATTATAAAGATACGAAGAAACCGCAGTGTTAAAGCTCTCTATTTAAATCTAGTATTTTTATTTAAAGTTTTTTGGAGTTTTCCTATTTAAATCATGTGAAAGAAAAATGAGAAAGACATGTTAGCTAAAAATGATTCCATTCTTCATTTTAAAAAAAATTACAGTTGAGTATTGTTTAAATTCACTTGAATATCTAGAAGTTGATTGTTTTCAAAACTCAGTCAAAAATCACCAACAGTCAAAAACTGGTCTGGTTTTATCCCTTTTCATTTTCTCTCGTACAAGCATATAAAAAAAAGTATTTTGTAGTGGTAAAAAAATTAAACTTAGAAATTTTGATGAATTTTCATGTTTCTGACTTCTCTCAAATTAAAAACGCATTTTGGAATTGTATGTGTGTTTGTCTATGAGCACAGCTACTCAAAACTTTGGAATTTGTCTTTACATCAAATTTGAAAATTTCAGTCAAATTTTTGACAAAATCCCTTTACAAGTAATTTGTTGTTTGTCTGTTTGTTTGAGTGAAAATGAACGCAACAACTAAAAAAACGTAAAGAGCTAAGTAGATAAAATTTTGATACATAGTTTTATTATTTGTAGATATGCATCAAATTTTGAACCATATCCTTCTACGAGTCGACTGTCTGTTGATATTGTTATGGATATTCCGGGATTCTTTCCCATTTGTTGATCGATGAAATAAACAGTCCTTCAATAATAAACGGCGACGATTATTGAACACGAAGGCAATATTGAACACGAAGGCAACATACAATAACAACAAATGCCCAGCCAAGACGAACACACACAATAAACAGTAGCACACATCCAAAAACTTTAGCCTACAAGTAGTAACCGGTAGTAATAACAACCACAGTACATAAAGCGAGCAGATAGAACTCAGCAGAAGGACGAAATCTACGTAGCTTCACCCTACAATCTCTCCAAACGTCTGCAATTCTCTACTGTCTCCTCGCTTTAGCTGTATACAACTGCCAATTCACAACTACACGGCTCGTTTCATGACTACGACTGACTGTTGCTTGAGTTTGCGGGCTTTTATAATTCCCAGGAGGCGGGCAGAGAAGGTTCTCGACCAATCAGGTGTATCTCGGCTCTTATTAGCTCAATTGCCAAAATTTTGGAAGATTTCAGTGTTATCTATTTTGTCGCCAAAGTCAAAAAATTCGTTGCCTAGTCACCAAATGATCGCCAAGCCCTGAGATCACTGATTCGGTATCCAATCAGCATGCAACAGAGCTGATCATAAAACGGTCTTTCTAGTGATTGAACCAATCATGCTGGGAAGCAGCATCACAGATTTGTAACAATATGTATATTCGAGTGTAAGTAAAAGCTATACATTTAAAAACAGTATCACTTCGATTAATGAAATTTGGTATGTAATCTTGTTAATAAAATTGTAGATCTGTATCAAGTTTTGTTTTTAACCTGAAGAAAAGAAGATCTCAAAAGTGCTTACTCGGTTTTCTTAATTACACTACGGAACACAAAATATTGATGAGTGGAACTCTATCATTGCATGGGAGGATCAAAAGTGATATCCTAGATCCAAATTCCGCCCAAGCATACGTAAAATGAAGAAAGATGGGCAGCCTTGAGGCATCTCATCTGGTAGGAAAACATTAAAAAAATAAATTCGATGACCGACATCAGATCGTTTGTACTAATGTCCATCAGAATGCCATATAATAGAAATCAACATTTAAAGTAAAAGTAGAAAAATAAGAAAAAAAAGCAAATATTTAAAAAAAATAGGGAAAAAATTGGAAAATAGAAATAGAATAGAATAGTAAAAAGTAAAATATAAACATAAAAATAGCACAGAATGTAAGAAAAATGTAATGATATTTGTAATTATTAATGACTAATCATAGTTCTAATTCTTTACTTAATAGTTTTTCCACAATCAGGATTTCAATTCCATTTCCATCAAGCCAGAAAGAGACTGTGCATGCAAACAATTCCAATGCTGACACTCCTTGAAAATGTGTGGAATTGCACCTACAGCTTTCCCACAGAAACACTTATCATCTTTGCCAAGACTTCTGGCCCGATGATCTTCAAAACTCCATAGCCAGTGATAATTAGGTTAAAGTGAAAATTTCCTTGAATCCTTCGTCCATCTCACTTTTGTGGACTTCTGCCATCTATTTTGTCAAGCATTCATTAGTTTCATCTTACCTTCAATTTTAATTTCAATATACAATTTATTGAAATTAGTGTTAATTAAATTCTTTCTTCCAGCAGTTTGCAGCAACCGATCACAGGGGATAGTTTGGACACTTCACTTGCTTTGCCATCCTTTGCAAGATTTAACAATCTGAGCATTCGTGACCTTGCTCAAAGTAAACTATTTTCAGAGGGAAAGGTTGATGACACATTTATTATAAAATATACAAGAAAGTTTTATTTAATTCCTTCCCTTTGACTGCAGAGGGAGGAAAAAAAAAACCTGAAAACATTAAGTTTCCTTTAAAAAACAGTGTTATCTCGTTAGTAGCGAATTATTGTCAACGTTACGTCTTGTAAAAACGACAAATTTTATTAAAAATGCAAAACATCTTATCTTCTTGTTGAAATTTTAACATTATTTTATGACTGTAAGAAAAAAAAACTTTTGATTTCTGAGACAGACAATTATTAATAATAATAATAATAAACAGCATTCGTCTACAAGAGTATTTGAAAACTGAATTAGAAAATAGAATATGTTCCTTTAAGTATCTTCGATGCAATTAAATATTACGTTCAATTATTTTTTCAGTGTTTGACTACTGATGTAATAAAAATGCCAACTTTTGAAAATTTGTCGATCCTTACCCCTTAACAACACATCTTCTACCATAGTTCAAGAAGTCTTCAATATCTGAAAACATTGAGTAATTTCAATGGAATTTCAACTAGTTGAATATCAAAGGAGATTTAGAAAGAATGATATATATTAATTTTCTTAAGTTTTCAATATACAATTAAAAAAAAAAAAAAGGGGATGTTAGAAGTTCTTAAATTTAAAAGGAAAAAATGAAAAAAAAAAAAAAGGAAAAAGTTTTTAAGCTGAAAAAAAAAAGCAATATATGCTTAGTTAATAAATGGGAATTTTCACGAATAGTATTCCAATTAAAACAAAAAAAAAATCAAAATAGGAGTGGTTTGATGGTATGAAATGGGAGATCAATATACGTACATTAAGCAAGTTGCTGCTTTATTGGACAAATAGATTGCGAGAAAACAAAATAGAAAAATATATTTCGATTTGTTTCGATGTGCATTTTTCGATATTAAACGATGATACTGAAACTGCAATTTTTACAGATATCATTCCATTTTGAAGGAAACATTTAAAAAAGGAAAAATTATGAAATGGGAGAGAAATACTTGTATATTAAACAAATTTCAGCTTACTTCGACCGATAACTTTCGAGTAAAAAATAAGTCTATTTTATCTTCAATACTATCTGTTTGTCTGTTTAGTGCAAATTTTGCATTCGATTTTAAATTAACTTCCCGATGAGTTATAGATTTGAAACTTTAAACATAATTCAAAACATAAACATAATTCATTTTCAGGTTTATCTGTATGGAGTTATAAATCTGTATGGGATTTGGAGAAATTATTTTATA